>JAQIXR010000215.1:0-39813 GCA_034700825.1 Quadroppia sp. Gr-Ori-00064 | reverse complement strand
TCGATGTCAGCGATTTTTGCATTTCTCCTTGGTAAGCCATAGACACCTATCAACGAATAGATGTTTATTACCATGCTTAAAAACATTCATCAAAAACAAACAAGGTTAGCTCATTTTATGGCTTTCACTATTAATATTAAATCATTTGAACATTTATTTTGAGATTTGATTCAAATTTATATTCATTTCAATTGCTTTGACCCGCAATTCAAAGGGGTTGTAAGGGTTGTAATGGTTTTAATTTCTCAGTCAAGTTTTATGACGTAATCTCCAAACAAATAACTTATAATTGTTTTTGAATTTGAAAAATATTTAATATATTTTTGAAAATAGATTTATTTAATGAATAATATTCTCCTTCTATAACAGCCATACCTATAGGCCATCGCCGGTCGTCTTCTGTCAACAAATCCATCCCCTTATATAGGTTTCTCGCAAACTCATCCACGCTCTTTGATTCTATAAAAGGGGTATTTTATTGATTGCAAACAATATTAATACAGGAATATTATTCAGGATAACTTACCCGGATATCTACCAGAAATACCACTGATAACAATGTCTTCAAATTTATTGATTTTAGACATTATATAAGAATTGATTTGAAGTCAAATTTTTGTCAAAAGATTATATAAAAATATTGGATAAAAATGTTTCAAAATTATATTGTTTTTATAGTGTTATTGCATTCATTAGTGACAATTCCCCCTTAATTTGGAATATTTGTCTGTATTATGTAATCATTAATTATTATATTGGAAATCATTTGTGAAATATATGATTATATGAAATATACGGTATATTATATACCCCTTAATATGGAATATACTTAATGGTTGTGAAACATAATTACAGTTCATTTCAATTGATTTAACTGTGATTTGTGTGAAATGTTTTGAACATAATTTATAATTATATTAAATGAGGTTTAATGATAACGAGATTTGTATGCTTGGTAATGAAAAATGCTTTTGTCCTTGATGCTATATTAGACATGTAAAATATTTCATAATTTATTATATATTTGTAAATATAATATTAAAATAATTTAATTTTTTTTCACTTAAAACTCATTTTTTTTCTTTAAAATATTTTGTAATAGTTTTTAATTCAATGAAAAGTAAGAAAATAATTGATCTGTAATTAAAGTATTCAATGATCACATCATTTGGTAAAAAGTTTTTTAATTGACTTTTGAATACATTTTATATTAAATACAAAAACATTTTCATTAAAATTAATACAAATATTGAGTTAAAAATATATGAGATTTATTTCAAATAATTTATAGTTCACTAAAATAATGAAATTTATAAATAAATGTAATTTTTGGCAAATATTAGACATTTATAAACCAATTGAAGAATTGGTTGTCTTTTGATATCATTTTTAAGGGGTTTTAACACAAAAAACATATCAAATGTATTGTAAAAAGTGATAAATATTTATAAATTTGATTAATATTTGAGACAAAAATCATAATTTGGTGGCGAAGGGGGTATTTCTGGCGGTCTCTCTGGAATAGTGACCCCTTCGGTGTCCAATAATCGGATTTTGATATCCATTGACAAAAGTGTCTCCAAATCATTGTTCGTCTCTTTGCTGGACATCTCCTGACCTATGAGTGCGTTAATACCGTCCACCCAATAATCAAAGATCTTATCATTTTGTGCCACAAAATTAAGGGGCGATTCCTGTTCTGCGTCCGGGATCAGGGAAAAGGCCAGAGAAAAGGTGGACTTTTTGCTCGTTTTGATGTCTTTCATATGAGGACAGTCTTTGCCGACAACCAGTTGTTTGATATCAATGATCGCGAACTTATGGCTCAACTCATCCACGGAAAGCACTTTGTTTTCATCGCAATCGCCATAACATAAAAACTTCTGGTTTGAGGACAGTCGACAGTACCAGAACTTGTCTTTAATTCGTTGTCCTAAATGTCAAACAATTGGTTGAATTGGACTCAAGTATTGATTGAAATGCCTTTCCATACCTTTGTTGGAATATCTGTCAAAACGGGTGCCTTCAGTCAAATAGAGAAGTCTTTGCTGTTTAATCAGTTCTATTATCTCAGGCTTAACCATATCCCGGAGCTCTAGTATGGCGTACGCCTTGTTCTCCCACTCCTCACGACTGTTGCGCTCCTTTTGCCACAAAGAAGTGATCACTGAATAGGAAAGTGACGCCAATTTGAGCTTCAGTTTGTCGAAAGAGACGGTCGACTCGGGGTCAGAGAGGGCTCGACCCAACTGTTGGCGCAGAACAGAGAAGACTTTGACAAAGTCTTCGACAGTAGCTCTCATTTCTTTCCACGTTTTGTTCAGAAGTGAGACAACAATGCAATAGAACTCTTCCAATGGGTGGTCGTGTGTGAAGAACATGGGATAGAAGTACTTTCCCTCATCACTGGGCGTTTCGGACACTTTGAGCATTTCACACAAGAGTCGCGTCAACTGAACCGTACTCTTCACTAATGGACATTCGTGTTCGCGATCACTTCGGGAACAGTTCTCCAGAACGAACTTCACGTACGTCTCGGTGTGATTGCGGGCCAAATAGACCAACAGATCCAATGCTAACATACCGGGGCTTTCGGCGAAGTCTTGAACCGGATCTTTGCTATTAGTGAAACCCAAGCGCTTATAGTCTTCCCCAAAGTTGTCGCCTTTGGCCGAAGAGGTCAGCGAAGAGGAGACCAAACTCTTCGAGCTGTGAGTCCTCTCGAACTCCGAATCGAAAGCCGTTTTACGTAATTCAAGAATACGTTCTTTGACTTCGGTTTCGTTACCGGCGTTTAGGGATGTATTGACTCTCTCTTCGTGTAAATTAAAGAGCAATGTCTGCAAAACGTATAACTGATGAGCCATTTCCGAGCCGACGTTAAACGTCTGTCCACTCGATTCGATGCCAGAATTGATCCGTGGATTCAAAACTGTAGTCAAAATGACATTTCGTATACGCTTTGATCCGAGGGTTGCGGCCATTGACTTGCGTTTAGATAAGTCCGACTTCGAGAACAAAGCGTTGATTAAAGCGATTGAGTTTTGCTGTATTTCCGGGTTGTGTTGGTTTTGGGAGACCAGGGATATTAGGTTAGGGAGAGTCACCTCCGCCTCGACCAACACATTGAATTTGGTGCTCGAGATCACTATCGACTCCAATATTGCCAACGAATGGATGAGTACTTTCCTGTCACCGGAACAGACATTGGAAGCGTTCACCTGTTGTGCGATTTTGCCGATGAATTTGGGCTCCAAATTGTCCCTGAAATTGACATTCGGTTAGAAATGGGTTTCGTTTTCAACGACAATCGCTTGAATACCACGAAATGATCGCGTGGTTCATGAGCTCAACGAAGCTCTCGAGCGCCGAACCGAAGCCGTCAGTGGCGGAGATGTCGTCCTTCTCGATGGAGTCGACCACAAACTGTAGGCCCTGTTTGTTGATGAACTCGAGGGCGAAGGTGTAATCGGCGGACAGTTTCACCAGTCGTTTATATGTCGCCAATCGTGACTCCGATGACTCGAACTTCAGTCTCTCCAACACGTCTTGTGCTGTCCGGGAGGGCGAGTGAGTCAGCCGTAGAACCGATCCGTTTTTGATGTCATTCCTGTTCTTATCGGTTATGTAAGCATTGGTGGAATCGTTGAACTGAAGAGAGTATTGTTCGCAATCACTTATAGACCAATTGGCGCACAAGTCGGTGATAATCAAAGACAGCGTTCGGTTTTGGTCGAACTCAATCAGTTGTGGAACCTTTTGTGGTGAAGACATTTTGTGGTTATCATTATCATTGTCTCACACATTGTCTGTCAATGGTGTGAACGAATGCATACATAGTTTGTTGAATGGCTTGTGTTTGAATGGTTTGAATCCATTTCCACCGCTATCTTCACGATGTGACCATCTCTTGGTGTCGGCATCTCTTCGGCTGTTTTGGGACCTATTGGTTGGCTGTCAAAGGATTGGATATTATGTGATCTAAACCACAAATCACTTGAAGACAAGTCAATGATTTACCTGAAAATCAAATGAAAACAAAACCTCAAACCAAGTGATAAGACATTAGAGACACGCCTTTCAGTGCTATAGCTTTCAATGCATTGCTTTCAATGACATTATGTTTACGTTTATGTCATCCAAAACATGTGATCAAACATTGCACTCAAAACACAATTGTTTTCATATATTGTTTTTGTTTTGAAATTAATTACAAATTAATTACAAATCACTTATGAATTCAATGTCTTATTGACGACAGAAATGAGCTTCAAATACATTGAAGACAGTCTTAGACGAGAATTAGTGACGAAAACGAAAATCATTTTCACTGTCAATGACTTCGATGTCAACAAAAGCATTATTAAAAGCGATGTCTTCGCCGTTGGATCAAATCAATGGCAGATATGTCTGAGGAACAGAGTGTACGACAAGAACGACAACTGGTTTAGAGTTGGTCTCAAATTGATTAAATCAAACGAAGAGAAAGTTTTGGCAAACTTTGAGACCTTTATCATCGATGACAACAATGACACCGAATATGCATATTATAAGAGGATTGGAAGTCATGGATACGAACGGGGCTTCGAATGGGGACGTCTTCTCGTACAGTGGGATCAGTTCATCGACAACAAGAGCATTCTGTATCCGAACGACACTCTTATGGTAGGACTCGATATGAAAGTCTTCACTCAAGTCATCGACTTTAACAAAAGACAACTCGATTTCAGCGACTCTTTTAATGTCAAAGAATATAATGATCTGAAGATAATTGTCGGACAACAGCAGGAGTTTTATGTCTCGAAACTGATCCTCAGTTCGCGTTCAGAAGTCTTTCAGACGATGTTTTTGAATGATATGAGAGAACAGAAAACCAATCAATTGGTTATCGAAGACATCGAAGAAGAAGTTATGGAAGAGTTCCTCAAATATCTATATTTTGGACATTCAGAAGAGTTGGAAGAATTGGCCCAAAAAATGCTTTACGTTTCAGACAAATACCAAGTCTTGGATTTGAAGGCTTTTTGTGAAAATATATTGTTTTTTGAAATCAATGCCAAAAATTCAATAAAACTTTTGAAGACTTTTTATAAACACAATTGTATTGAAATGAAGGACAAAACCATTGGTTATATCATCGAAAATATGTCACAAATACGTGACAACTCAATGAACGAATGGCTGGAACTGATGGAAATCGACAAACGACTCATGACTGATATATTCAATGCAATCGCCGAACGCCAGAAGAATGAGAGGTTCGAATCACCGAAAATGTGTGCCAATAATTATCTCAAAATTTTTAGTTATTATTATTTTTGTTAAACATTTTATTCATAAAAAATTACATTTCTTTTAACTGTAAAATATTTTACATTTTATTTGTTGAGAATTTGTTTTTGATTTTTTGTTTCAGTTTTAAATCCATTATTAATAAAGAAAATCATTTTAAAGTGTTTTTAGAATATTCTGTTTTGTTAATTGTTATCTATAAAAAAAATCAAGAATTTATTACAGAATTTAAACTAAAATATTCTTTTGTCTTCAAATGTAAACATAATTTTCAATGAAATCATAAAAATAATTGAAATTCATTTATCATTATTACTGATTGACTGTTTGGTTATGAAATGTGAGAAACAAAACATTATTTAATATTATTTCAAATGTTTTTTAATATAAAAATTTTAGTATAAATAGTCGACGTCATTCCCCATCGTCCCACATCGGGTCCTAATGCCTGACAGTCCCCTATGTCTGACTACAACCCCACTGTCCTTAAGACCAAATGCTCTCAATTTGTAAATGTCTTCACAATTCAAGTGAATGTTAACCGAAAAGTTTGTCGAATGAATTTCACTTATTTTACGACAATTTTCAATGAGATTCACAACAAGAGATTCAATGATTTGTGTCAAAGAATTGTAATTATAAAGTGATATCTTCTGAATGTCTTTGAGTTTAGACAACGATCCAAATGATCGTTCAGTTATTGAAACTTTTTCTAAAGAAATGTTTCGTAGTTTTGGTAAATGTTTGCCAATATCTGTGAAGAAGTTGTCATCTATTCGTGTATTGACTTCCAAATGGGTTAAGTGTTGACACCCTTTCAGTGATTCACTCTTCAGAACAAAATCTCTTTCTCTAATCAGACGATTCATTTGAAATTTAAATTTTTTTAAATGTTTGAAACCATTGACAAAATTAATGATTTTTTTGTATTCTTTCAAATCATTTAAAGACATGAAATGAATTGTTTTGACTTTCGGACAATTGTTTGCAATTGGTTTCAAGTGATCAATGAATGAGTGTTTGATTCGATGATTGAAATCAATAGTCAATGAAAAAAGTTTTGAATTCTTTGCGATGTTTTCGAAGACTTGTTTCAAATGGTTTTCATTCAAGTCTTCGCTGAACTTAAGAGCAATTGATTCCAAACTCTTTTGATTGCATTCAATCAATGTCTCGAATTTGTTCACGTCTTTAGCTCTGATATGACATGAAATTGCTTTCAATCTCTTAACCAAACACTGATCCAAAGCAAAGACTTTTGAGAGATTAAGTTCGAGAATATGAAGAGTTGTAATGAATGGCAATAAAAAAAGTACTGCTTTTTGGTTAACCATTGTTTTCGTTGAATAATTTGAGTCAACATTTGATCCAAACTTTGTGTAAAACTCTTTTATTGTCTTCTCTGACAAACCTCTAAAATCTGATTCAATTTTCTTCAATTGATTACAATATTTGATAATCAGATGAAAGACTTCATTAATATTATTGAAATATTTGTCGACAAAACAATTCATTTCAATGGATGTAATGTTTGAGAACTTCTTCAGAAATGACTCAAATCTCTTCAAATTGTATTCACTTTTAAATTTATTTATTATTTTCAGATTATTTTTCATGTCTTTAAATTTGAGTTCATTTTGTGTGTTAAAGACAACTCTTTGCCATTGTTTTGACACACATTCGTATTTCAATTTGTGGTCAATCGAGAGATAACTCAATAAGACTTGTGTCAAGTCATCGCCAAATCGATCGAAAGAGTCTTTACCACAGATTTGATCCATATTTCAAATGATATGTCAATTGAAAACACATTTAAACTATAATTAATCCTAAAATCATATCTCATTTCAATCATATGATTGAATGTCAACACAAGTCATAATCACATGTTTTGTTCACAACAAGTCGTTCATAAAGTATGCAAAGAATGATGTTTTCAATGCTTTTGTTAAAACTTTTTAAACAATTCTAAAAAACTTTTTCAAATTTCAAGTTTATACAGTTCTTGGTCTTTTTGATCCTTTTGTTCCCGATCATTACTATCATCTCTATGTCCAAGATGTGCAATAACTGTAATATAATGAGCAGCTCATCCAATGTGTCCCTACCAGTGCCTACCGGTGCCCTACACGTGCTTTACGTCTAAACCTAATTGTCTTCAAAACTTTTCATCACTTTTTATGTCATTTGAAAATCATTTTAAACGCAATGTCAATGAAATTGTGATTTCATTACGTTTTCAATGAAATGCACTTTAAGTCAAACTGTAATAAAAACTTCAAATCAAAACATATTTTGCTTTTCAGTGAAGACAACGAAAAATGTCTTTCAATGAAGACAACAAAAGACGAGATTTAGTGACGAAAACGAAAATCGTTTTAACCGTCAATGCCTTCGATGTGGAGAAAGAGGTCTACAAAAGCGATGTCTTCGCCATCGGTTCCAATGAGTGGCAGATAAGAGTGAAGAACAAGTTTGTCAATAAGTCTCTCGAGGAATGGTTTGCAATTCAGTTGCAATTAATCAAAACATCCGAAGAAAGTGTTTTCGCTTCAGTGAACAACACGAAGACCGAGGAGTTCACCATTGGCTCCGGGTTTGTCTATTCGTTCGTCAAATGGGATCAGTTTATGGCAAACCGAGAGAAGTATTGGCCCAACAATAGGCTTACCATTGGTTTGAATGTCAATGTCTTCACTAAAGACAATCACTTCAGCGAATGTCAACTCAGTTACAGAAACCTGTTTAACGTCAAAGAATACAATGATTTGAAGATAATTTGTGGTCAAAAGGAGTTCTATGTCTCGAAACTGATCCTCAGTTCGCGTTCGGATGTCTTTAAGGCGATGTTTGCCACGAATTTTGTCGAAAAACAGACCAATGAGTTGATCATCAAAGACGTGACCGAAGAATCTGTGGAAGAGTTTCTCAAATATCTATACTTTGGTTCTTCTGAACGTTTGGATGCAATCAAAGTAAGCCTTTTGTATCTCTCAGACAAATACCAAGTATTGGATCTGAAGAATATCTGCGAGAATCTGATCTTCATTGAAATCACTCCAAGAAATGCAATCAAATTTTTGGAGACTTTTTATAAATACAATTGTCTTCAAATGAAAGACAAAACCATTGAATATATCATTGAAAATATGTCACAAATACGTGAAAACTCGATGAATGAATGGCTGGAACTGATGGCTATCGACAAGCGATTGATGACTGACATCTTCGACGCCATCGCCGAGCGATTGAAGAGTAAAAAGAGTTCCCAAAAGAAGAATAAATGTTGTCTTAAATTATTTTCTTATCATTACTTCAAATAATAAATTATTTTTTAACTTAAATTCAATTTTAATTATTTGTAAATATTTTTAATAATTTTTATTTCAATAAATGTTTCAATATTTCAATCATTTCGCAAAACATCACTCCTTTTGATCGCTTTTGAACGCCTTGTCCACCATCTGAATCCGAAGACAATTGATTCCCTTATGTCTGAGACAATCACAATGAGTGGACTCGAAGAATGGATAGCACTTTGCCTTTTGTTCGCGACATTCACTGCAATTGATTCTCAAAAACTTTCTTTCATTCACTTTGAATGGATGTCCAATCAGTTCTGACATCCATTTCTGTGGCTCGACATAAGTGCGACCACAAGACTCTTTGGCATCGGATCCGACGGTTTGCTCTTCATTCTCGAGTATATGTATTCGACTGAAGAGCTTGTGATCACATTTAGAGCACACGTACTGTTGGCCGGGCTTTAGATCTTTGGTCAACTCTTCGGCCAATGAAAGTCTTTCGAAGAAATGTTTGACTAAATCTTCGTTCATTGGATCGCAAAGAAGATACTTTTCGACCAAAAATTGTCTCAATTGACGACAGTTTGCATTCAAAGTGAACTCCATTTTCTCAAACAATTTCAACTGCTGTACGAATCCGTTGTTCGGCCAAATACAGCCTCTCCTGGCCTTCACCACATCCTTGGCCTTAATGTAAGGCATGTTATACTTGAACATAATGTATGCGATCACTACTGTGGCACTTCTGGACACACCGGCCATACAGTGCACCAGAATATTGCGCTCAGACTTAACACAGCTATCAATGAGTCGATTGGTTTGTGGAAAGTATGTCAAGAGGTCTTGAGTCGGAGTGTCGTCCGCTTCGATCCAATGGTATTCAATTGAATCCACTTTACTTTCTTCAGGTATTTTCGACTCAATGACAGTCAATACGACTTTGATATTGTTTTCTGTCAACATTTGCTCCCCTTCTCGAACGGCCCCCTGATATGAGCCCAGGTATAGATGTTCCTCAATTTGATGCATTCTTGACAACCAATCCATTGTCGACTCCTGTGTTGAGCACAGGGTTTGGTTCAGTCGATTGAAGACTGATTTTTCGGATTTAATACAAAATGTTTTCCCAATAAATAAATGCTTTTCAGGTATTGAATGAAAACTGACTTTGAATTTGAAAATAATTTGAATCAAAAATTTGTCCCAAAATATGTGTTAATAGTATTTCACGTAATATTCAATTCATTCACCAATTGTTGCAAAAAAAAATATAACTTTTTATTTGAAATGTTTTTCAATAAAAGTCTTCATTTGTAATAAAATTGTGAAAAAATATAACAAATAATTATTTTTTCATTTTCTTCAACCGTTTATTACTGTTGGGTTCAATATAGACATTACTTATGCCAACGAATCGACAAATTTTGCTATGAATTCAATGTTAAAAATCATTAATGAATTGCAAAAAAAACTTTTCAATTGTTTGTCATTTCATACGAATTCATAAAGAGGTCAAAGAGTTGTGGATCCAAAACAAAGTTCATAATTGAGAACCAAATGCTCGCAAAGACAATACCGACGGCTATTCCGACCAAACATTGGGACCAATAATGATATAATAAATAAATTCTTTGATTTAAGAGAAAACAAATTCAATATTAGATCACATTTTTCACATCCAATCACTTCATGTCCAATACCTCGAATATATAACTCCGGCGAACATTAGGGCCAAACAGACAGCGATTAGACCTTTGAATGATTTGGACTTTTGTTTGTATCTGAAGACAAACATTAGAAGACAATAGAAGGCGAAGAACGCCATGAATTGTGAGTGTTGTGAAGGCATGCCATAGGATCTGTTGGAGTGATGTCGGGCACCGACCACTTGGACGGGTCTCGACTCACGAAACACACGCTTTAGTGACAGACACAACACTTCGTTCATGAGTTGACCGAAGAAGAAAAATATCTGAAATTAAGACAACAAAAAGTTTTACAACTTTTTTGTTATTCAAATAAACTTTGAATTCATTAACGAATTTGCAATCAATTGAAGCGAAAAATCAATTCAAAAGACTTTTAAAACAATTGATTCCAAACAAAGACTAAATATTGTCTTAAGTATTGATCTTTGCGTCCAAACACTGTCTGAAAGATTGGTTGCCATTAAATAATGACTAAAATTGTCTGATATTTACGACATGAATGTCTCGAACAAAGAGAGACAATGTCACGAATGCGACCACAACTCCAAACGGTGTCAATGATATAAGTGCTAAGACTTTGCCGAAGAAGTCATCTGAAGATCAAATGCGAGAATCAATTGTAAGAAAAAACATTTCATTAGTGTTTGTGATTCAAAATAAACCAATTGTTGAATACCTTTGGGATACAAGACGTGTGTCAACGACAATGGTATCCATTCCTCGTCAGTCATTATGTCTTTAAATCAGATGAAAATAATTTTAAAATAAGTTTTTAAATAAAAAAATAAATAAAAATATGTTTTGAAAACAGTGTTTACGTAAACATTGAAATCACGTGACATTCAGTTCACGTGTTTTAAAAGTTTTGTCAAATTTCAAATCAATTTGTTTTTAGTCTATTATTTGCCGACAATGTCTTCGCCGAAGTTTTTTGAGACCTGTTTTAGTGATAACCAGAAATTTGTGACAGAATTGAGTGATAAAGACTTTAATGAAATGCACTGAAAGTGAAAAAGTTGTCAGACATTGTCAATAGTGGCCAAGAAGTGAGTGTCAGAACAGCTGAAGAGGCCATCATTGGTGTCATGCCATCAGTGGTGAAGAAATGCACTGAAAAAGAGTGACAAAATCTCAAGAATTTGTAGACAAATAAATAATGAAAACATTTTTTGTGTTATTTTTATTGTAAAATATATTACATTTAAATGTCTTTATGAAAAATATTTATAAAATGACTCGGAATATAACGAAGACAATGGGATCAAAACAATAACACAATCCACACACGACTGTCAATGGGTTTGGTTTGTGGTCTCATCCAAAAGGAGGATCAGTTTCGCCGCAAACGGCTTCAGATCTAAAAAGTATTTGCATTTTGTTTTGCAATCTCTGAACCGTTTGATACCATCGATGAGTTTGTCTCTATCGGACTGAGCCGACAGAAAGTGGACAACCCATTGGGACTGTTGGCCATCGGTGTTGATGAGGACATTGAACACATCGAAGGCCCGGAAGCGGATGTGTCTGTAGTTGTCGTCAAACAATGTCAATATAATAGACATATTCGTCGAGTGTTTGCAAAACAGTCGACAGATATCCACACTTTGAGCCAATACGAGCGCCAGTATTTCGAGGGACTGGCGTTTTGTCACATAGTTATCGCATTGAATCAATTGCATGTAATTATCAAAGAAGAGCTCATTGTTTGCCATGAGATACTCTTCGGTGAGAGCCTTATGAGTGGTGAGTAATGTCCTGAATGTGATGAACGCATCCATTGCCACATCAAATGTCTGTTGGTTTACATATGAGAACAGATCATAAAAGCGCCGACAGTTGAGTACAGTCCGAGCTAAGCTCTGGTGGCGAATGCATTGTCGAAGAATGTGTCCGGAGTTTAGGGTGAGATCACTTCTGCCATATCTGTAGATATCGATCAACGAGAACAAGATCTCTGGCTTTTTGCATATGTACTCCACTATCACATGCCTGTCCTCTCTGTGCAGAAGCAGTGCATTGCATACTATAGTCGTAATGAGTTTTTTGTTCTCGAAACCAATTTGTGGTAACTTTAGGATTAGTTCGAGTAATATATCAGAAGAGATCAGTTCATCAGTGAATGTTTTGAAGAGTTTTTCATTATTTTTATGATTAATTTGAAACGAGTTTTGCTTTTCATTCATATTCTGTTCATCTCTTTTGCCAGAATTGATGTCAGAATAGATTTTACTCAAAATTATATTTTGTCTCAAATTCTCCAAATATTGTCTGATATGCCTATCATTGGTGACATCGGCACTGGTAGTGGTGTCGGCGTCTGCACTCTTATTAGTCTCTTTGCTCACAATATGTTCACATTTATTAGCAATAAATCGTTGATTTTGTTCTTCATTATCGCTGATAGTATTGATCGTTGTCTTACTTAACGCTTGTCTCAACTTTTTGACGATTTCGTCGATAGAGTCAACAGTTTTGTTACTAATGCCGTAAACAGCGCTGAAACTGAACTTTCGCCGATCGGCGGATCTCTGCCTAAAGAACTTCATTCTTTGGCCGACAATTCAGTTGATAATGCAATTCACGAATGAGTTCAACAAATAGTTGTATTTTTTGTCAATAATGAAAACTTTTGAAACGGTTTTCCATTTGTGTTGCACTTAATATTCAATTATTATTTTCATTTATAGTTATATTGAATGAAAAAACTACTTATTTATCACAGAATAATAAAGAGTAAAACATTTATTATAACCTCATTCACAACAATCATATATACAATCAATTTATTCATACCATTCACTCATGAATTTTTTTTGTCGAATTTTTTTTTTGTCAATCAATGACTGAATACAAAGAGATGCGAAAATTTTTAATCAATGGCTGAAAAACATTCAGAAAAATATTAATTTTTTTTTAAATTTAAAATCCACTGAAATTTACACGAAATAAATGTAAATAAAAACCAAAACTAATCGCCAGTTTTGCAGGTATTGTACGAACAGATCGTATGGAAAGTTAACCTTCAGTCCAGAGAAACAACAAAAACAACTTTTGTTCCTCTTCTTCATTGGACAGTAGGGTTAGCCATAAATATATACATTACACACAAGTGTTTTGGTTCCGATTGGAGAGACAGTGGAAAGTATGGAAAGTATGGTTTACTTCCTTTTAGAGAGCAGAGGAAAGTCACATAACTTGAACGACAGGTTTTTAACAGAAAAATTCACTCAAAATATTACTATCTCTTTGAGTGAAGAGATTACAGAACAGTGTCAACAAAAATAGCATTAAATGTATGTTTTTAATCAATTATTTGAATATATCGTCAATTCTTTGCGACTGAATAAACAGAAACATTTTTTTTGCCAATAATATAACACTAATGGTATTTGAATACCAGTGCTCTTGAGCACCAGAATCACAAATTGATTCACAATTTGAATAAAACTCATATATGTCACAAATGGAGTGAATCAACACTTTTTGCACTTGATTTCAATTTATTATTCAATTAATTTTTCAATGATTAGGATATGGTTTATCTGCCAGTGCTTCTCCAACTGCAACGATCGCTCGAAACATTACTTTGCACTTCAGATAATATATATATCTTCTCTTATTTGGTAATAAATTTCTTTTTCATTCAACAAAATTGACTTCAAAGTGACAATTGATTTGTTGTTTTGCACTGAGATATGGAAATGGAGTTTGAAATCAAACATAAGATATTTTTATTATAATATCTTTTTATAATAGTTTTGCCATTTATTGCTCATTCGATGCCATTATAAAACTATATTAACTTTTCTAATGATAATTATCTTCAGAGAAGTCATAAAAAGTTAAGATATGATCGAAAGCGATTGGAAACACCGTTTTTGATATCTCGAAGAACTTTAACTCAATTAATGAAATATTTTATTTCTTTACAAATACTTTGAGCACACAATTCATGTGTAATTTGATTCTGAGCACCAGTAGCTGAGGACAGACAGTCTCAGAGAGTTGGGGATGGGGTGAGAGAGTGGAAAGGGAGAGACAGAATATGAATGCTTAATATAAGGATTATTTGAACGAAGAATATATTTATTATTGAATTTGTTGACAAAAATCAGTCAAATGTATGGCAAACTCACACACAAAGAGAGAAACCGAAAACAGATTTTAATTTTCTCAAACATTTTTCCCTTCATTGAAGCGAGTCTTCAATGGATATATTCTTGGCTTTCATTACAAGTCTTCGACAGACAACGCATTCGTGTATACGAGACCCAAATGAAAATCGATGCCAAAAATCACACGTTTCTAATGGTTAGTCAGTTTGAGAGGTCAGCCCTCGATGTTTGCACTGAGGAACTCATGATTTTAATTGAAGTAATTGTGAAATATTTATGTATTATATAATTGTTTGTTTAATATCAATAGAAATGCTTTCGTTTTTTTTGCTCAATCTATGAAAAGTGATTCAAAACTTTATTCAACTTTTTTTATATGTCCTCAAAATTAGTTATGATATGAGTGAAGGAAATCATAACTATTTTTGCGATATATTTCAATATTTTATGAATTCTTTTATTTGAATTTTAGCCTTCATTTGAAAAATTGAAACTCTTTTTCATAAACAACTCATTCAAATCCAGTTTCAATTCAAATCATTTTTTATATAATATTTTCACTGATATTCAAAATGAAAAACAATTTTTTTGTCGGAATAAAAAACTTTATTTTAAAAGTGATTTAATTTGAATGTATTTTTGGTTATATACACAAAAATGATTTCAATGACAAATATTTTACACAAAATATATCAAAAATTTTAATACAATATTTGATTTAAATATAGAAATAAATGCAAAATAAATAAAATTATTTTTAGATAATTTTATAATAAAATTATAATATTTTTATGCAATAACTAATAAATTATAAGTAAATACAATTTGTTTATATTATTCCAAATGTCTGTAACTCTATATATAGCCTAATGTCCGCCAAAGTCACGAATTTTGTTTAATAAATAATTTCAAATAATCACAAAATTTCAATTAATTCACGTTTTTTGTCGTAAAAATAATAACATTTAATTGATTTATGATTTAAATTATATATTAAATTCTTTGAATCAAATAACACATTGAATGTTATTATAGAATAAATTATATTAAATATCATATAAAATAAATGTTTAAATGAAAGACAAAATCAAAAGTTTATAAAACAATAATTATATTTAATTTAATCGAAAATCATTTAAAAAGTCTAATTATAACCGACTTATAAATGAGTGCAAAGTTTTGTTTTCGTAAAATATAACATTCGTGACAAATATTGTAATATATTTTCATTTTGAAACTCTTTGAATCCTTTCTGTCGTCTAAACAAACAACGAATTAATGGATTATATATTAAATGATTCGTAAAATAAAAATTTTTATTTAAATTACAAAAATTCTTTTCCATCAGATCTCAAGAACTATAGAGATATTGATTTTTGAGCATTTCTTCACAATTTATATATATATGAAGTTCTGAACGATTTTAATGTTTTGGAATAACTTTTTGATTATACTATATATGAAAACACAATATTTGACTAAACAATAAAAAGAGAGAATTTTCTTTCAATTCTTGTATTGAAAAAATTTAATTGAATTTCTCAAATCCAGATCTAATTTTAATTGGATTTATGCAAATCTTTTCAAACAATTTTAAATAGTTTTTCATTTTTCTTCACTTTTATTGAACGTCAAAAATATATGGCATTTCATTAGGCATTAAAAACTGCGATAATATTCTGAACAAACATTTTACTATAATTTATATAATACTAAATAATATCTATTTAGTAATCATTTGCTATAATTTCAAATTTGTTTTGCAAATAATATTTGAATAAATGTTATATTCTATACTCAAGTCATGTCAACGAACTTTTCATTCAATGTCTCATTCAATATATTATTATATTTTGACAAAATATATATTTTTTTTATTATTGAATAAAAAGACATAAAATTTCCACAAAAAAAATATAATATTTATTGACCTTTGATTTATTGGAAAATATAATATTTTTTGATTGAAATGAACGAAAACATAATGTTTTTGCGCAAAACATATTGAAGTGTAAACAAAAAGTTATGAATAATATTAGAAATTAATGTTTGAGACAATAATCATATAATTCATCGTTTGGTTTATTATCACTGAAATGAAAAAACATGATTTCGTTTGCAACAAATCGAGCGTTTCGTTGGCTATAGTGAAGTGCTTCTGGTGTTTGAGCCGATTGTAAGCGAAATGTCAGTCAATAAACTTAATGAATATATTGTTTTGAAAGCATTTTCATTCAATTTCCTGAATATATTCATCATTTCAGTACATATTCGGCATATTTGCTGTAAAACCTCTGAATACATATATATGATTATAATGTTGAAAATGAATGAAATGTCATTTAATAGTTGTTATAGTATTTTGCAAATAAACAAAAACTAAAACTCAGATAATATTAGAGAATTTCAATCTATGTATTGATTTTCATTTACGTAATATTTCTGTCATTCAACTCAAACTTATATTATATTCTTTGCTGTCATTAATACAGAAATCGTATTCTCTATGAAATCAATTCAATTAAAGGAGGAAATGAAGGAAAAGAGTAAACAAATATTCAGTTGTGTTTCAGTGCTATCAAAAAAAAAATAACTCAGAATATAATGAATTTCTTGATAGGAATATTCTATAGATATTTTTCTCGACTAAAATCCATATGTTTTATAATTTTCATTAAATATTATATAATTTAAAATATTTTTCATTTACTATTAATACGAAAAACCTTTTCCTTAAATGTGATATCGTTTAAGAATATCGTATTTCGTGCTTTGATATCATTTTTGTCTTAGTTTCAATTTTGAGCTCCAATTCTGGCGTCGTTAGTGATGAACATTAGGTAATATTTCTAATAACATAAGAAATGTTTTTAAGAAAATATACTTAAAAAAAACTCAAAGAAATATTTCTTTTATTAAATAAGAAAAGTATTCAATTCAAAGACTATTAAGTATTTCGTGTTTTATATTCATTATATTATTATTAAATTTTTTTGTTAAGTTTTTATCGAAAGAAAATTTCAGTGAAATGTCGAACAAATAATTAAATTTTTTCACTATAATTAGGCATTAGTTTAATAGCGTTTTTCTCAAACATTTGATTTTAATTAATTGTTTCAAATCTAATGATGTTTTTTGAGCTCTACTCCAAAGCCAATCGACAGTGAAAATGAACTTTCAATTAATTATTTTAATGGTTGTTATTCTCATTCATACACTTGAATGTAATGTTAATGAAAGTGAAATTACATAATAATCCACAAATGACTTACTTTTATGTCAACACTTTTAATGTCAAGAGATTTACAATATTTCTATCGATTAACAAATCATTTATTTATCATTCATTTGGCCTTTAATTTGTAATTTTGGACAAAATATCACTAAATATTTAAAGCATTTGTTATTCAATGAAAGGAAAATTAATCTCAAATTCAATTACTGTATTGAAAACTGATAGCAAAGACTTGTTTATTATTGAAAATCATTTATTTATAACTACTTTGAATGCAATTCTCAATTGCATTATAGAATTGTTGTCATTAATTGTGAAAATTATTTTCAATAGTAATGTATTGTTGAATATATTCCGTATAAGTTTATAATACAAGTTTGTAATTACAATCGAGTTATAAAAACATTTGATAATAATTTATTTGTTTATTTGTTTTTTTCGTCAAATGCTG
This sequence comes from Quadroppia sp. Gr-Ori-00064, assembly GCA_034700825.1. Classification (NCBI taxonomy): domain Eukaryota; kingdom Metazoa; phylum Arthropoda; class Arachnida; order Sarcoptiformes; family Quadroppiidae; genus Quadroppia; species Quadroppia sp. Gr-Ori-00064. Next base: position 21,706 of record JAQIXR010000215.1, on the reverse strand, counting down.
TGAAAACTAATTCTCATTGATTTGAAAACACAATAAAATAAAATAATTATTATTTCATTGAAAACTTGTTTTCCTAATCGCTGTTACAATCAAATTGAAGCTTATTTTTGCGTTTTATAATTAGCATTGAATTTGCATTTTATGACTGAATATACAATAAATTCTTTTTTAATTATTCATCGCTTTATTCACAGAATAAAAAAAATATAAATTAAAGAACAAAAGTCTTTTGAACAGAAAATAAGTCGATATTTCAATTGAATATTGGATTTGAATTTAATTTTATTATTTATATACAGAATATTCTGTTTGTAATTATTGATATATTATTTCATTTTGAGAAACTTTTCCTCGAAAAACATATAAATCAATAGGCTATTAGAATAGTAGATGATCAGGGTTGTCACCGGGAGGTTGTCATCTGAGATATTAATCGATGAGAATCTATAAAGAGTGTAACAATTATTCTGAATTTCAGACAAAGATATTTTCTATTAAGAATTGATGTTAAAAATAGTGAACATATTAATGTTGAGCCCCTAGTGCTACCCTGGTCACAGTGCGACCCTGGTTATAGTGTACCTATTAATATAGAATAAAAAATATTGATAAAATGACTTTTATTGTGAGGACTGGTATATATTTGCACCAGTATTTCAATCAATACAAAGGAGTGTCAGTGAAATTGATTTATGTATTTTGATGTCATTTCTGAGAAAAAAATAATTCAAAACAAAACTGTTTTTACATAAAATGTATAGCAATATAAAAAGTCAATTAAAATTCGATACCATTTTCTACACTGTTTTTGGTTTCTGTGGTTTCAAACAGTGTTCAAAAATATGTTAAGTGTTTTTGCAACTGAATATCAAACAGAGAAAAGTAGACATTCCATACGATTTCATACCTGTGCTAACAATTACCCATAGACTGGTAGCCAGTATTTTGATTATGTACTCAAAAAACAGTTTATTTTAAATATTAAATAAATTTCAATTCACTCTCTCATCACAAAAATGCATATCTGAATGGAAAGGGGGTTTTTAATCCACACCTATTGCTGCGGTTTTCATCCAATGGTGCGCTCAATCAACGACTTTAATACAACTCTAATATAACTATCCATTGAATGAAAAAAAAACTCGTTCCCAACCCATACCCCATACCCCATAGCAATGAAAGTGCATTTTTCCATTCAATCATTATTAATATAAAACTTATATTTTGTTGTGTTGTTTAATGACTTCAAATACCATTTAGATTCACTTTAAGGTATACCTGAATGTGAATGCAATGTGTGTTTACAAGTGAACCACTATTTCACTCGTACTGTAGTGTCGTTTGTGTTGTGTTTTAGTATTCAGTCAATTGTTTAACTGTAAAGAAGTGAAGGCTTTTTTCTGGCGAACGAAGTGATAGAAAGTCATAATAAATAAAAACGAGCTTTAATTGTGTTTTTTTTTCAGAACCAGTTTTTTATTAATAGTTGAATTTTCATCAAAACATTTATGAATTTATAATTACATTCAAACAAAAAATGCTTGAATTGTCTAAAAATTGTTTTTTAGTCTTTTGGTTAACTTTTATTTTCGGTGAGTTTTTACTAAACTTTTTCTAACTTTTAATTTAAATGTCATTTCATTTGAGATTTTTATGGTTTGAAATTAATTTATTTCTTCGATTTTTGTTCGGATTCGTTGAAAATGTCATTTATTTTTACAAACTTTTATTCTGTCTAAATGTCTATAAATAATAGAGTTCTACAAAAAACATAATTTTTATGACATTGAAATCTTGTCAATAATTTTGTGACTTTTAAAACAACTACTTTTGATTGGATTAATCTTAGCCTCGAATTGACTCAACCATTAAATGAATATTAATTTAAGTAATTATAACTGAAATCAAATAAAGTTTTCTATAAATAATTAAACAGACAAACAGTTAGAAAATTCTCAGAACTATAGACAAAATAAAAACAAATTTTTGTTTTAGTAATGAATTCAATTCATAGTCTATTTGTTCAGACTTTTATAATAGTTAACAAACTTAGCAAACAATTCACAAAACATTTGAACAATCGTTTAGATATTGAAAGATATTTTCCTCATTTGATGACAGAATTTGCATATTATGTAAAAAATATTTTAATTCATTATTCAATAGATAAAAATATTACAATATTTTGAATATTTTTGTAACTAAAATAAGCCGTTAATGAAAGCCATATTTTATTAAACATATTTCAGACCCAATCACGTAATGAAAGGGTGTTTTCGATTAATTAATTATAAATTATTGGGTTTTTTCATTCACTTGCTTTTCCTCTTTGAGACCAAAAGGAATATTCATTGCAGTTAACAAACAAACAAAAGTCTCATTGAATTCAATGATAGTTTAACACTAGTTTAGAGTCAGTACTGAGAAGTGACTCAAATTGTGAGACATTCAGGAATTATCTCTTAATATATAATTCTATTCAATATACAGTATTTCAATAGATTTCAATATATTCAAAACTGTTTGTTTATATTCAAGGATATTGTGAATAAAAATAATAAAAACTCATTCATCCATAATCTCCTTGAAAGACAAGTGAAAACTAAATGTTTAGGAATTTCTTTATTTCTCGTTTCAGTGTTTTTCTCGTTTTTCATATTAATGGCTAAAGTGTTATAAGTGTTGAACAATATATTTAAATAACTATTCGTTTGTTGTTTTCATATAAAATATGAACTCGTCTTTTGTTGTGAAGGTTTTGTTGTCATAAAATTAAATCCAAATTTTATTAGAATTTTGATTAAAAATATTTATTTTGAAAAACATATATAAGTCTTAAGTAATATTTATTTGAGAATTTGGATCAATGTCTCAAAACACTCACTCAACCAATCGTAGGATAACTTTAAAGTATTTTTCATTTCACTCAATGTATAAGTCATTGAAAATTTCAAAAGTTATTAGAAATTCGTTTTATATCTAAAAAATTCAATTTTCAATTTTTGTTATAAAATGAGATTTTTTTTTTCAAATAAAAGTTTTGATATTTCTTTAGAAAAAAATTTATTTAACAAAATTTATGGCAATATTTGCAGACTTTTAATTGAATTACGAATTATTTGTGAATGAATTCAAACACAAATGAAATACAATTTTAATTACTTTTGAAGAAAGTCTTTAATTCAATGCAAAGTTTATTCTCATTAAATATGATTAAAATAATAGAATAATTATACAAAAAATGTTCACATATTGTGTTAAAACATTGTATCACATCGTCTGAAGACATCTCAAACACGTTTATGTCAATTAATAGCCACTCCTTCGCATAATAGGAGATAATGTCAAATGAATTATCGTTTCAAATGTTATCTCAAATGAAAAATGAAACTCAATTTGAAATTTAACTAAACATCGATTATATGCAATAATTCGTGTAATTATTTTTGACTTTTAATATCGTTTGTCTTTCATTAAAAACAGCCTTGACTTTAACCAATGGCCAGTCGTATAGTAGCAGTAGTAGCAGTCAATACCAGTGCGACCACAATCGGCTCCAGCGCTGCCAACAGGACATCACAACTAATATACAAGACTTAAGCAATTCTCAGAGCGGGTACTCCGGTATGTCGAGTGGATACCAGAGCTCCAGTAGTGGTGACACACATCACAGATGCAGGTGATTATGACATACCTGTTCGCCCAAAAAAAACTTGTTGTCGTAATAAATATTAAAGTTATGATAATTTAATGATATTATGACAGCAATGCCAGCGCTCTATCCATTGCACAGTAGTATTGAATACAGTATAATATTTGACAAAAAAACAGATCATTAGCTGAACATCAAAACTACAAAACATTTTATTCCGCATACATTCTGTCGCTGACTTTCACTCAATTTATTGCACACAAAAAAGCACTTTTTGTCCGAATCATTGTTAACGCGGAAGTGAATAGTGTTTTGAAATGTGTTTAGCATTTTATATCACATTCTATTGTATTCTTAATATACAAACAAATTGTTTTTAATGCATTGATTGACAAATGAATTTCCCCTTAAATTTTACAAATTTTCAATCATTTTTTTATTAAAAAAAATCCTTTTTTCTTTTTATCCATTCATTCCTTCCCTTAAAAAATGTTTAAAATATTTTTGAAGCCTTTGAACGCAAATAATATATTTTTTTTACGTCAAATAAACTAAATTTCAAAATGTTTTAATGATTTTATCAATGATTAAAATTATTTGTTGATATCATTGAATATTTCGCAATCAAAATGTTAATTAAGTTTCACTTTTTCACTGATCAATGATTTATAAGAAAAATATTTTATCGAAGAAATGAGACATTTATTCAATGAGTCAGTCATTCAATGAAATGAAATGTGAATTAAAATATTTTTCTGACATTTACGACAACTTATGAAATGATTTGAAAATTATATGAATTTTAATATAAATATTGATTTCAATGAAAATAAAGTGGAATTCGACAGAACTTGGACTGTCTGTTGATGTATACGCCCGCCTGTCAGACCAATAAGACGTACGGATCTGTTGGTAATGCCTATGACAGCAGTCGTAATAACGCGGGTGACTTTGTCAGAAGGGGTCGACAGACCATTGAGAGATACTGCGAACAGGGAGGCGGTGGTAAAGGCATTCCCATACACTTTAAAGCTTTTGACTCTCTTTTTGATCACTTTTTATCCCAATCTAAAGGTTGGAAGTCTTCGGCGTGTTTCATGAGACAGGACGTCCGCGACTGCGAGAGTCGACACGGCTTTTCATCGGTTCCTCCGCCCATGTCTTCGTCCGCGTGTCGTAATTATCAGGACTACAGGGATTGTGTGATCAGAATAGTCAGGAATTCGTGTTACTCTCAGGACTTGCAACTCATGGCCACTTATCTCGTCGATAAGGCATCAGACCTGAGCTGGTCTTGTGTCCTGAATTCTGATTATGGCGACAGACGTAATGACTACGACCCTAACCGTCCCGGTTCTGGCCATGATAGCAACAGATATGGCACTGGACAGTATGATCCCAATAGGGACAGGGATAGGGGCACTGTCTATGACAGATATGATCCCAGTAGGGATAGAGGTTATGACCCGAATCGGGATCGGGATCGGGAACGGTATGGCAGTACCGGGACCGGGTATAATAGGGACAGAGATGATCGATACCCGAATCGGGATAACTATTATCCGGGCAGTGGTGGCACCGGTGGCAGTGGTGGTACAGGTGGTCAAATCGGTGAGTGATTTGATTTGGATTTGATTATAAAAAGCATTCAAAACTCAATTCAATTACAGATCGTTTCGGCGGTTATTATCCGACCACTGATTCATGTCTCGAGAGATCGAGTTATTTCGTCCGCAGCTGTGAAGACACACTCATTCAGAGACAGAGAGACGCCAGAGAGGGTCGGAGTAGTAATGATGTCCAACGAAGAATCTGTTGGTCAGTATTAAACGCATTGATTTAAGTGTTGATTAAGTATTGACTCGAATATGACATTCCCTTCCAGTGCTCTGTTCTTCTATCGCGATTGCATCAGTCGTGTAGTCGTCGACCGGTGTCGAGACCCGTCCCCAACAGTGGTAGACATCCTAATGGGCTCACGAAAGCGTGATCTCACGGTCACGTGCAGGGAGTATTCACGCGACCAATGTTCCGGCTCATATCACATCAGATCTTCACTTTCAGTGCTTTTAAGTATTTTTGTCTCAATTTTTGTCTTCAAAAACAATATTTAGATTTAATTTATTTATACGTCAAATGAGAAGCACTTTTTAAGACCACTTCTGATGTTATCATTCATTCGCTTCATTTGAATCTCTCTTACAATCAAATTATAATAAATTTTTTTAGTATTTTATATAAAAAACTAACACTAAATCTGATGACAAATCTCTGCCAAACACTTCATTCACACATTTTTAGTGCTATTAAAACTAAATTCAAAGCAAATAATTCTTATAAAACTTTTATGTATTGCACGAAAAGAAATGTTTTTTCTCAATCAAAATGAATGCAATAATTGTTATATTAATTAACAATTTATTAACTTTTAAAATGAATTACGAATTTTGTTATGTTTTCTGTCATTTAAGACACGATTTGTTGAATCAATTGATTGAGAAATGACCAAACATTTAATGCCAGAGACGGTCTCTCCCTATAAGTGCTCGCCTGTGGGGTCGGCAGTATTATAAGGTGCTATTAGTCTCATTTTAAGCCAAAAATTCTAACCTCTAATAAAGACTGGGATGTTTTGGTCGACTTTATTGATTGATTCGATGTTTTAAATAAGATTTTAATGAAATGTTTGAACAATTGGTTGAAAATTGAATACATTTTTATATATTATTTAATATAAAACACAATTCTTTAGCAAAACCTTATGTGAAAAATGAGGTCATTGTAAAAACGAGACACAAATTCATTGCTTTTTTACACTATAATAAAGTTAAATAAAAAATGTTTTTCTCTTCAGAATTAAAGGTGTTTTCATTTCTTATATCAATTTCAAGGCTTTCTATCACTCATTCAAACCCATTGTAAAAGGCATTGAGATTTTTGGCGAAACTTTTTTACACCAATTCTTTCGGATCTCACTTTCAATGACTTTTAACGTAAGTTATAATCAATATATCATATGATATGTAATCAAAGGTAAATAAAATAATTTTATTTCAACAAAAAAATATATAATTAAATGAAAACAACGAAAAATAATACAAAAGAATACTTATTGTGAATCAAGTCTTGATTTTTTTTGTTTTTTTCTTTCTATAAATTATTGTCTCTTTTTTCTCAACCATAAAATGTTTTGACTTTTTGTGAGCAGATATACCGGCCGGACATGAGAACCGTTGACCACAACCCTCTATCTCACACGTGAATGGCTTCTCTCCTGTATGTCGGCGCTGGTGTATAATCAGTGCCGACGACTGAGAGGTCCTGTAGTTGCAGGCCGGCCAGGGACAGGCGTGTGGCTTCTCGCCGGTGTGGGTGCGCTTGTGTGAAGTCAAAGCCCAAGCCTGGTTGCACCTGAAGGTGCACCCTGGCCACGAGCATACCCAGGGCCTGGCGTTAGTGTGGGTGAAGCCATGGCTCTTAATGTGCCAGGAGCTATAGCTCCTGTAGTCACACCCGGGCCACTCACACACGTACTTACGTTTGTTGTTATGGATGTCCAAATGTCCGTCAAGATTAGGCTTGGATTGGAAAGCCATTCCACATTCGGGCCAATGGCACACATACGGGCGCTCCACTATCTTTCCGTCTTTGATGACCGCGTGTTTCACAAAATGTTTGTGACTTTCCTTCAAATGACAACAAAACACATCTTCACTAACACTGGAGAACTGACAGGACTTTAGACTACAGACATATCTGTCGTCGACTTTGAACACAAGAAGTATTTCATTGATTCTATCATTTCTTTGGACCGAAGTGTCGACGAAATTCGACATATATTTGGCATCACATCCAAAATGTCTGCCATAATGTCGAAGGAAATGCTTTCGGTTTTTACTCTGATATACACAATTGGTTTGATTGCAGACAAAGGTTTTGTCTTTAGTTTGACATTCTTTGATCATTTCTGGCGTGTATTCATTCATACCATTCTTTGACAACAGTCTTGACTTTTGTTGTCTTCGATGACTTTTGATGTGATCGCAAAACACATTTCTATCACAAGAAGTGAATTCACAATCGTTTCGATTGCAGACATAAATGTCGTCCACTTTGTAGTCTTCGGTCATATCTAAAGTGAATTCATTCGACTCATCTGTGGTCAAGATTTCTGATCGCTTTCGCTTTCGATGACTTCTGATGTGATCGCAAAATAACTTTTTATTACAAGAACTGAATTCACAATCGGTTTGATTGCAGACATAATTGTCGTTCACTTTGTATTCTTCGATCATTTTCATAGAGATTGTTCCGCTTCTCTTGAGTTCATGTCTTCGGATGTGATCATAGAAGAAAAACTTGTCTTCACAACTGAACTGACATTCTTTGCAGACATATGTATCGTCGATAAGGCAGTGAAGAACTCGCAAATCGATGGTCTGTTTTAGGTGTTCCGAGACTATTCTCATGGCAGCGAAATGTCTTCGGAAGTGCTTCAAAAAGTCTTTTCTGACATTGGATTTATAGTCACAATTGGTTTGATTGCAGACAAAGTTGTCGTCGACTTTCATCTCAAGAATCGCTTTGTTGTCCAAAATTATATTATCTTCAGATTTAGTAAACACTTTTCTGTTACTCTTCTTCGAACTGATCCCAAACTCAGTGTCACTTTCATCACATTTACTCATTTTTTTCTTTGGTCTCTTCTTTCGATTCTTATTCTTCTTGAGTTTGATCTCAAACTCACTGTCACTGTCGTCGACATCTATAACACCTTCAATACCGTCATCGACAGCAAAGTCTTCATCATTCGAGACATCACTCATTTCGTCGACAACTAATCGATTGTTGTCTTCATTCAAACCATTAACCAATTCATTGGTTTCTGGTTTTGGTATTAAAAACATCTCATCTTCAAAGCAGTTCTCATTATCTTCTGTCTGTGTCCAGGAAGTGGTCATCGATTGACATCCTTTCCATTTAGCCATTAATTCAACCACTTTTTGTTCATTGAATTTGCATTTCGTGTCAAAAGTCTTGAGATTTTGTTTCTGTCTCTCAATATATTCCTCTTCAGTTTGTATGCCATTAATGAGGACAACGATGTCTTTGTTAGTCTTGTAACTGACAGGACATCTCTCAACGATAGCCACAAGACTTTCATTACATGTCTCCAAATGTTTGCAAATCTTTTGCCAAACACTTAAACAATGGTTTAATTCAATGATTTTGTCATTCATTTCAATCAACTCTTTCTGGCATTCAATCCATATATCACTCAAACGGATCTCAAAAGACATCAACGAAGACATTATGTATTGATTTGATTCAAATAATCAGTAAATAATTCATTAAATAAATGCTTAAAAATAATGACTTTTTTTGTCAATGAATTCAAAACCAAAACCAAAACAAAACTCAAACCAAATGTTTATATGATTTTTGCGCAAAATATGAATTCATTCAAAAATAATACAAAACTTTTTAAAACAGTTTTTAATAATATTTAATGAATTTAAATACAAATAAATCAATGATTTTCTCAATTATTCCTAACTTTCCATCAATTCCTTCAATATTTATTGTGAGACTTCCTGTGAGTAAAAATGCCGGCCAGAGATGGGAACCGTTTGTCACAACCTTCCACTTCACACACGTATGGCTTCTCTCCGGTGTGTATGCGCTTATGGGGTATCAACGAACACGACTGCGAGCACCGGAAGGTGCAGTCAGGCCATGGACACGCGTAGGGCTTCTCTTTGGTGTGTGTGCGCTGATGGGCGACCATAGACCAGGACACGTTGCACCGGAACGTACAGCCCGGCCACGAGCACTCCCGGCGCTTCTCATTGGTGTGTATCAAGCGATGTGTTCGCACTTCGCTATTGCTATACGTCTTGTAATCACATCCGGGCCAATCGCACGGAAATCTTCGGTCATTCCTATGTATGCTCATATGCTTCCTCAGCTTCCTCTTGTCCATCAATACCTTTCCACATCCGGGCCAACTGCAGACCTGTGTCCTCTTGTTGAGCGCACCCTTCAGGTAGTGGTTATGCCTTTGCTTCAGATGACTGTAAAACACATCGCTTTCCACACAAGAGAACTGACAGTCGTTTCGATTACAGACATATCTGTCGTCGACTTCGAAGGGAAGGACAGTTTCGTTGATTGTATCGATTTTGTCGATTGTATTATAGGGTGTCTTATATATGGCGTTCGCACCAAAATGGCCGCCGAAGTGCTTCAAAAAGGTTTGCCTAACTTTTGACTCAAATTTACAATCGGTTCGATTGCAGACATACTTTCCATCGCCTTTGCATTCTTTAATCATATCTAATGTGAATATCTTGGGAAGGGATGCCTTTCCATCTGAACTTTGATGGCTATCGATGTGAGCGTTCAATAGATTTATGTCACCAGAAGTGAAGAGACAATCGGTTTTAGTGCAGACGTATTGGTCATTGACTTTAACGGTAGGAACGGATGGAAAATGTCTTCGAAAGTGTTTGGAAAAGTTTTTCCTAATATTTGACTCGTATTTACAATTGGTTTGATTGCAGACATACTTTCCATCGACTTTGCATTCATCGACCGATCCGTTCGTCAATCTCTTGTGTCCTTCATTTGTCTCGACATCACTTTCAGGACTTAAATGGCTTTTGATGTGAGAGTCGAAGAGATATTTGTCGTCACAACTGAACTGACACTCATTGCAGGAATAGATGTCATGGACTTTAATCTCTGATGAATGGATTCGTTTTGTTTTCTCTGAATTGAAATGTCTTCGGAAGTGCTTAAAAAAGTTTTTCCTAATCTTCGACTGGTATTCACAATTGGTTTGACTGCAGACATACTTTCCATTGACTTTGCACTCATCCACCGATTTCGACAACGGATTCAGTCCTTCAGTTCTTTTGATCGGATATTCAACGATTATTTTCATGGCAGCGAAATGTCTGCGAAAGTGTTTCAAAAAGTTTTTCCTAACTTTTGACTTATATTCACAATTGGTTTGATTGCAGACATAGTTGTCGTTGACTTTCATCTCAAGAATCGCTTTATCGTTTAAAATGATCTTCTCTTTAGATTTTGTTATCAGTTTCTTCTTTTTGTTCTTCGAACTGATCTCAAACTCACTGTCACTGTCGTCAACATCCATACCGTCATCGACAGCAAAGTCTTCATCATTCGAGACATCACTCGTTTCGTCGACAACTAATCGATTGTTGTCTTCATTCAAACCATTAACCAATTCATTGGTTTCTGGTTTTGGTATTAAAATCAACTCATTTTCAAAACACATCTCTTTGTCTTGAATGTCATTATCTTCTGTCTGTGTCGAGGAAGTGGTCATCGATTGACATCCTTTCCATTTAGCCATTAATTCAAACACTTTTTGTTCATTGAATTTGAATTTCGTGTCAAAAGTCTTCAGATTTTCTTTCTCTTTCTTCATATATTCCTCCTCTCGTTGTAACCGATTAATGAAGACATGGATCTCTTCCTTCTTGTCTATGACAGGACATCTCTCAACGATCGCCACAAGAGTTTCATTTGATTGCTCCAAATGTTTGCAAATCTTTTGCCAAACAATTAAACAATGGTTTAATTCAATGATTTTGTCATTCATTTCAATCAACTCTTTCTGGCATTCAATCCATATATCACTCAAACGGATCTCAAAAGACATCAACGAAGACATTATGTATTGATTTGATTCAAATAATCAGTAAATAATTCATTAAATAAATCGTTAAAAACATTAAACTTTTGATAAATAAATATTTAAAAATCAAAACAAAAACAAATAATGAAATGAAATGTTTTGATGTTTTTTGCGCTAAATATGAATTCATTGAAAAAAATATAAGTTTTTGAAAACATTTTTCTAATCATTAATATTGTGGACAATATTTGCCTATAATTTCAATTCAAACACTATTTTTGAAATGAAAACTAAATTAAAACTAATGAAACGATTTGTGAATATCAGACCCTAATAGCAATACATTATAAACCGATTTGTATTGCTATTAACATTGGTTAACATATTCTTTGGTTAACTTTTTATTCATTTTTTGTTTGACTTTTGATTCAAATTATAGCAAATAATAAAATCACTTTTAGTTCACATTTTCGACAACTTTTCGATCAGTTTCTCCATATCTTAGGCCCTCTTTTGTGGTAACTAACGTAAAGCCCATCACTCTTAGGCCACAGTGATGTCCGACCATCACCTCATGGCTGCACTCATACCATAGGCGTCGACAATAATCAAATGAAAAGTTTTTGAAAAAATGAAATAAATTTTTAAACAATAAATAAAAATATTTTTTTTTAATTTTCAAAAGCTTTCATAAATTCTCCAAAAATTGTCACTAATTATTACCACAAGAAAGAACTCGAAGAATATCTCAGATATCAGTGAATAGAACCATAAGATCAAAGATGAACGTCCATGGTAAGGAGACGGATACTTGGATTCTTTGGAAAGACGGCACCTATGAAGAGCACCGGGCGTTCCAGCAAAGAGATGCAGACCAAAAGGCACGGCTTAGGAGCCAGTTCTCATCCCTTGTCGTCAGTGATGTCGACGTATGGAATATACAGCAGGGTATCAATGCTTTGCGCCGTGAGATCGAGTACTTGAAAAGAAATCTTATGCCTATAAAGGAAAGGGCTCTCAAACTCGAAGAAAACCTACCGAACGACTGTTACCCGGAATGGCCGGAGTGTGTGAATCAACTCTCTCACAGCCATCCAGAAAATGAGGACACGGACGACGAAACCCCTCAACAGAGATCTTTGTGTTGGGTTTTGTGGTTGAATGGAAAGTACGAACTCATCAGAGACTATAAGAAGAGAGACCCAAAGGAAGTGGAGATGAAGGCCAGACCCATGCGATGGCTGACAAAAGTGGTCGGAAAGTATGTATGGGAACAACAGATCCGATGGTTTACTCGATTAAAACGAATACGCAAAGACCTGGACATCAAAATCATGAGTTGTCGCAAAAGAGAGGAACAACTCAAAGGTCTTCAAAGGTTGAACGAAAGGACTCCAACTGATCCAAAAGCATACGACACCTCATCACAAGAATCAGCAGCTAATGTGATGTTGAGTGTCGTCCATAGCGACAGACCATCAGAAGAACCCAAAGTCGACATCCCATACACAGATCCGACCGCAGCCGTCGCTGTTGGTGTTGAGAGTGTCATCCATTGCGACCTCTCATCAGAAGAACCTCCCGTCGCGATCGCCGTCGCCGACAACGTTGATGGGGTTGAGTGTGAGACCAGTTCCCGACCCGAAACCAACCCATCAAAACCTTTGGGCGTCTGGTCTGCAACAGATTCTCCTCCAGAAAGAGGAACGCCATCGCCATCGCCATCACCTTCTGGACCTCAAACATCATCATTGGCAAAGGTATGGCAGATATTGATTTGGATCAAACAATGGATCCTTTACTTCATTATAATCGCATTGATGGCAATTATCGTCAAACTATGGGTCGAAAACAATAACCTCTTGACTGCTATCAGACATCAGAATGCGATTATCAACGGATTGAGAGAAGACTTGGAGAGGAAGCAATGGAACGCAATTCAGGACGTGTTGGACTGGTGGTGGGTTTGGTGGACAGGAGGGGCGTAGTGGACATTGGGGCACAGGGACAGAGGGGTACAGGGGGACAGAGAAGGAAAGAGGGGCACAGGGGGGTACAGGGACAGAGGGGGTACAAGAGGTCAGGGGTGTTGGGAGGGATTCGAACCGTTTGTCGGAGTCTCGGAGCAGTGGTGTTGGGAGAGATCACTGGCCTTAGACCGGCTGTTCGGACAGTGGTGTTGGGAGAGGCCATAGGCCTTAGACCAGCTGTTCGGACAGTGGTGTTGGGAGAGGCCTTTGGTCTTAGGTCAGCTGCTTGGACAGTGGTGTTGGGAGAGGCACTAAGCCTTAGGCCAGCTATTCGGACAGTGGTGTTGGGAGAGGCCTTTGGCCTTAGACCAGCTGTTCGGATAGTGGTGTTGGGAGAGGCGATAGGTCTTAGGCCAGCTGTTCGGACAGTGGTGTTGGGAGAGGCCATAGGTCTTAGACCAGCTGTCCAGAAGAGACGCCGAATCGATGGTGAGATCCCAGTCCACCTGAACTGCTTAGAAGTCCTCCATTCATAACATCATTGAAGAAATTCTGAGAACAACCGAATCAATGGCTGAGCACTCACTCGCCCGACCTCTCACTCGATGTCGGAATAAGAGTAGGGATAAGAAGATACCTCTCGGTCGTTGTGAAGGTGTTCTCAGATCTATAGCCCATTCACTCAACCCTTCCATCTCTGCCATTCCTGCCATACATAACAATCTTCGACATAATCACCGCAAAGATGACGTTCACAGAGAACGAATGGCAACCGAATTATCACAACCAATACCGTTGACGAACTCGAAGCTCATTGAGAGCGCACTAACAAATCCATTCTTAGGGAACCCTTTCGACGATTTCTTCAAAATTCTAGCCATTATTCAAACCTCAAAATTATTTTTTTCACTCAAATTGTAAATAAAAAAATTTTTTTTTAATTCGTTTTAGTTTTCATTCAATCAAACCATTCATTGAAAAACAATTTCAAAATTATTTCGCTTTTGAACCAAAAATATTAGAAATTTTGATCATTTTATATGACTGTGACTTGAGTTCAGATCCGATGTAATGGTCGTAAAAGTCTTTATAGACTTTAACCAAATTTCTTTTGTCCTCCAATTCTGGCACAGAATTAACTGTTAATATGTCTATAGTTTTTGAGATCAATTTACCCCAAATTAAGACCAAATGGACAGCAATTGTAATCAAAAGACATGACATGTAAACGAGAAACAGATAACAGAGTATATAATGGGTTGAAATCAAACGGTTTGTCACTTCTTGTGAACCGGTTGGCCATTGAGTGCTGTTTGCATTGCTTTCGATTGTCTCAGTACTGAACTCAAAACTACTGGTGCTGTTCGTGATATATGTGCTTTCAGTGGTCTCATTAGTGGTCTCATCGCTAGAAAACCAGTTGAACCAACCTCTGGGTGTCAATTGTGGACATCCGAAGAAGTGATGAACACTTTTATGCTTCAAATGTATCAAAGATTAAGATTTAAGTCATTTATAAACATTTGTTTCAATTGTTTTACCACTCGTTTGGCCGACAAATACATGACATTTGAAGTGATTTTTGTGGTTATTTCGAACTCAATCCAAAGACTTCCCTTTCTTTGACAGAAAGTATTGATTGTATTATTTATTTCAAAGATTTTAAGACAATTTTTGAGCCATTTTTGATTATATGAATTAACTTTCACTTCAATTGGCGTCCAATGTGTTAGAGATCCGTTTCTTTGGATCAATTGAACCGAATATGGATGCGAGCCATCAGTATCTGAATTATTATTAATGAAAAACATTTCATCTTTTGGTAAATAACTAAAACTTTTCAAATCATTTGAATGTAATTTTTCACTGAAATAATCTTTTGGCCAAAAGTCATGCAAAGGAATAGTATTAGAATTGAAGCCATTGTGAGGTTTGAGACCCCAATAAGGGGGCAATTCATCCAATTTGTCAATCCTTAGTAAAGAGAATGGTTTTGATTGATAACGATATGTCACAAAACCAAATGAGTGGTCATTTTGGCCCAAAATTCCCAAAACTATCACTAAATTCAATGCCTTTCTATTGGATTCGGTGTTCACTCTATTCGATGGCAATGTTGTGATCGAAGACACGAATGAAACAGATTTGAAGTCATCTTAAGGTTAAAAACATTTTCATAATTCATATCTAAAATATCGTTCAGTTTTTACCTCCAAATAACTCTTTGATTGACATTTAAATGATTTTTATTTGTGTCGTAAACCCAATGATTGCCATCTTTGGTGCCGATGAAGACGTTGTCTCCGATTGTGAATATGTTTTCAATTAAGGGTTTATTTTTACAAAAAGTCAAACTTAAAGTCAAACCAAACAAGTAATTAATTGACAGAAAAATTCCAAACATTTTATAATTAAGAAATTTTTTTTTCAAATGACATAAAATCTAATAATAAATACAGAATCGTTTGAATGAATACATTATTAAACGGTTTCATATAGTCTATTGTTGTCATGCAATCAGTCTTTGAATCACAGAATTTAAACCATTTATGACTGCATTCACTCATTATTGTCTCTATTGTTGGTCTCGAATAAACTTCATTCAAATCATTCAACGGTTTTTACTCATAGATATCAGACGTGTTTTTCACAGCTATCACTAAATCACTTCAAATCTTACCACTAATTGACTCTAAAGACTTGGACTACTTCTCAACAACAATGGAAACTTGGATCTTCTGGAAGGATGGCAGGTTTGAAAGGCACCGAACGTTTCGACTAAGATTTCCTGAGGACCAAAAGGCAAGGCTTGAGAACCAGTTCTCATCCTATGTCGTCAGACTGTCAGAGGCGCTGAAGATTAATAGCGATCGCAAAGCTTTGTGGCCAAAGATCAGAGAGTTGGAAAGACAACTGAGTCCTCTGGAGGAAAGGGTTCTTGAACTCGAAGAAGGCTTTTCGGATTGGCTCCCGGAATGGCCGGACTGTGGGAACGAACTCCTCTCTGGCAGCCATTCAGACAGTGATGACTCGGACGCCGGAACCCATAGACCGGCATATCTTGTTTGGGTTTTGTGGTTGAATGGAAAGTACGAACTCATCAGAGACTATAAGAAGAGAGACCCACAGGAACTGGCGATGAAGGCCAAACCCATGCGATGGCTGACAAAAGTGGTCAGAAAGGATAATTGGGAGCAACAGAACAGATGGTGGACTCGAGAGAACCGCAGATACAAAGACCTAAACATCAAAATCAAGTTATGTCTCAAAAGAGAAGAACAACTCAAAGGCTTTCAATGGTTGAACGAAAGGACTCCGAGTCCGACATTGAGTGATGAAGACGACATCTCATCACAAGAATCAAAAGACGACTTCCCATCAACAGATCCGATCGCCGTCGCCACCCCTGATGTGGTTGAGTGTGAGACTCGTTTACGACCCGAAACCAACCCATCAAAACCATTGGGCGTCTGGTCTTCAATACGAGCGGTGACTAGACTTTGGCGGCTCTTATGAGACCCTTTCCTACCCTTCTTCTCATTTGGCCCTCAATTATCATTGACTTCAAACACAATCAAAACCTTTTTTGTAAATATTCTCCAAATTTTTCAATTCTTCTAATCATTGATTATTTTAATTATTCTTAAATGAAATCAATTTTTTTATAATTATTTATATTTTAATAAAAACTTTATTATTATTAAAAATAACTTTTTATTCATTTTTTATTCAATTTTATTCACAACAAAACTCTGTCTAAAAAAGTAATGCAAAAAAAAGATATTTCAAAACCATTTCAAAAGTATTTATTGTTTTACAGCACCAAAGGTATAGGTGTTAACAAAGTGGTCTAAAAGTAAAACACAATTAACAGTGAAATTAAAAGTTTTTTTTTCTTCGAAAAAACTTTTCTCAAATGCTTTGCATTTAAGTATAGATCCCTTAAATACAAACAGTGTTCACAAAACACACTATTGTTTTGGATGTGATTTTGTGTTCAATTCAAGCATTCATTCATTAAATGTTAGTTAAGATAAACATAACATAAGGTGAAAAAGGGTATCATATTTAAGGGGGTAATCTCTGCAAGTCGTCGAGCGGTGTATACGACAGACTATAAGCTGACTGTCATAAGTATGCCGAAGAGTATGGCAACCGTTCGGCCTCTTGAGTCCACAACATCCATGAGTCGTGTATAAGACAATGGAGACAATTGAAGGATGTCTTACAGTTGGCCACAAATGAGGAGAACATAAGGATCAGACACTCACGAGTTGGCCGCAGACAATCGGTGGCCAAATCGAGCAAAACGATAGCACAGCCGAAGAGGAGATCAATGGACACCATTGGCGTCACTGACTGTCCGGATGTGACCACAAGTGTTAGGCTAGAGATCAATAACTTGTTCTGTGAGTTGAGAGACGAAAATCAAAGACTTTTACATGAATTACAATTCGCTGACAAAAGGATCAAAACATTGGAAGAAGTGTTGAATAGTTGTCAAACTTGTGGACAAAATCCACAAATTGTTAACCAATTCATTGATTGTGAAAAAGACTTGAATTTTGAAAGACATGTGAAATCAAATACCAAAACAATTGCGAAATATTTATTGAATAAAAGTCTTGAATAATATCTATAACTATAATTGTCTTCAGTTTTGTGGGAACAGGTCTTCAATGTGTTGTCAAAGTATAATATTCTCTAATCTTCTGATGTTTTGTAATATATATTGAAATTAATTTTCAAATATTAATTGATTTTATGTCGAAATGAATGACTGTTTTGAATGTCATCAGAATTAAGGAATTGATTGAATTATTGGTGAAGTCGTTGTCAGCGAAAAATCAGTAAAAAATATAATGATTGTGTGTTTTTGGTCCAATCAAATGAAATACCCCTTAATCTATGCATGCATTCAATGGTATAAAAGCCCAACGAATTCGTCGTTTAATATCAATACTGTTATTGAGATCTGATTCGAGTATTTGTTTTACACAACAATCAAACAAAAGCCCCTACAATGAAGACATCCCCCTGTGCTCCTCTTAATGTTCCAGTTCTTGTAGTTGTAGTTCCTTCAAATTTTGACGTCTCCACTTTCAACGGCGGCGGATGTCTTGGTCTCTAGACATGGCTCACAATTGAAGACCTGTTCCCACAATACTGTCGACAGTTATAGTAATAGATTTTATTAACGAAAAATTAATGAAAATTTAATTTTTGAATTCAATTAAAATATTAATAAAATATAAATTCAACAAAAATTTTGATTTTTTTGAAATTCATAAAAGTCTTCAAACATTCATTTGGAGTCAGAAGAAGTCGACTTCGAAGCAGTCGAGTCTCCAGAGCTCTCTTCAGTGTCTGGTTTTGAATCGCTTTCGGATTCGCTTTCGGTTTCACTTTCGGAATCGCTTTCAAGAATATCTCCCGTATAGTAGAGGACAGCGTTTGGGACAAACCTTATACTCAAATTGTACCCTAAATCCCAGTCCTCTTCGAGAGTATCCATAATATCAATGTTGGAATTGATTCCATCCGAAGGCTCTTCTGGAGGAGAGAAGAAGTCGAAGAATGAATCGATTTTTATCGTCACTTCTTTCGGAAATTCCTGCAATTCATTGGTTTTCTTTGATTTCAAAATCATTCGCTTCTTTTTGGTCACGTCTTTGCCTTCTATCCAATCAATTGGACATCCCTTTCGACCAATAGATTGGGTGACATTCAGATCACAACTCGAGTCAGGATTTTCTGCGAATTTGATGTCATATTCCTTCGTGAGAACAGAGTTCGTGAAGAACTCGTTGTCATTGAAAGTGAATTTCAGTGATATTTTGGAAGGGTTTTCATGAAAAGCCACTTCAATATCACACAAGTATTTAAGCACAGGTATGTCGTGCGCTTGAATCCAGGGGCTGATATACTCGTCATTTTGCATGGCTTTGAGCCAAAAGTTAGGAATTCCCGTCGATTCTAACCTTCCTTTTGATTGTGAACTTTCAACAGAATTTGATTCCGATTCCGAATCGTTGACATCATTGGACTCAACGGTTCCACAGATGATGTCTTTTCTCTTCTGATACACCATTTGATACTTTTGCAAATAATTGTATCTAATTCTGAAGATCTCTTCAACCAATTGTGCATCGATTTGGACTTTCTGTGACTGAAGTCTCTCTAACTTCCGAACTCTGCGACCAATATCTGCTCCAAGACCTGATCGGTCGACAATTTCGGGAATTTTTGAAATTGAATTCATTTTTTCTTAAGACCTGTTGACAACTTCAGATATTTCTGACACAAATTGCTTTTAATTCAGTGAAGAAGTGATTAAATGAAGTATTTTTGAGATTAAAACAAATTTATTGATAATAACGAATATGAGTAACGAATAGTCTATTGTTGTCATGCAATCAGTCTTTGAATCAAACAATTTAAACCATTTATGACTGCATTCACTCATTATTGTCTCTATTGTTGGTCTCGAATAAACTTCATTCAAATCATTCAACGGTTTTTACTCATAGATATCAGACGTGTTTTCACAGCTATCAATAAATCTCTTCAAATCTTACCACTAATTGACTCTAAAGACTTGGACTACTTCTCAACAACAATGGAAACTTGGATCTTCTGGAAGGATGGCAGGTTTGAAAGGCACCGAACGTTTCGACTAAGATTTCCTGAGGACCAAAAGGCAAGGCTTGAGAACCAGTTCTCATCCTATGTCGTCAGACTGTCAGAGGCACTGAAGATTAATAGCGATCGCAAAGCTTTGTGGCCAAAGATCAGGGAATTGGAAAGACAACTGAGTTCTCTGGAGAAAAGGGTTCTTGAACTCGAAGAAGGCTTTTCGGATTGGCTTCCGGAATGGCCGGACTGTGGGAACGAACTCCTCTCTGACAGCCATTCAAACAGTGATGACTCGGACGTCGGAACCCCTCGACCGACAAATTCTGTTTGGGTTTTGTGGTTGAATGGAAAGTATGAACTCATCAAAGACTATAAGAATAGAGATCCACAGGAACTGGAGATGAATGCCTTACCCAAAAAATGGCTGACAAAAGTGGTCGGAAAGGATGTTTGGGAACAACTGAACCGATGGCGGACTCGAGAGAACCGCAGATACAAAGACCTAAACATCAAAATCAAGTTATGTCTCAAAAGAGAAGAACAACTCAAAGGCTTTCAATGGTTGAACGAAAGAACTCCGAGTCCGACATTGAGTGATGAAGACGACTTCCCATCAACAGATCCGATCGCCGCCGCCCCTAATGTGGTTGAGTGTAAGACCCGTTTCCGACCCGAAACCAACCAACGTTTGGGCGTCTGGTCTTCCTTACGAGCGGTGACAAGACTTTGGCGTCTCTTATGAGACCCTTTCCTACCCTTCTTCTCAATTGGCACTCAATTATCATTGACTTCAAACACAATCAAAACCTTTTTTGTAAATATTCTACAAATTCTTCAATTCTTCTAATCATTGATTATTTTAATTATTCTTAAATGAAATCAATTTTTTATAATTATTTATATTTTAATAAAAACTTATTATTATTTAAAATAACTTTTAATTCATTTTTATTCATAACAAAACACTGTCTAAAAAGTATATTCAAAAAATATATTCAATTCTAGTTTTTTTGTTTGATTTTTGATTTTCATTTCATTTAAAAGTAATTTTCAATTGATTTGTAATTTTTAAAAAATGAGTAAAGAGTTGGCAACAAATGGATTGTCTTTGACTGTGAAATGGATGCAAACGAGTATATCATCGAAAAGAGACCTGTCATGAAATATAACCATTGATTTTAACAAATATTTTATATTTAAATTGTTTTTGATTTTATAATAACTTATGTCTAAAGAGATTGTATTTCAATAGATATATCAAACAAAATATAATTCAAAACTTGTATTGAATTGTGTTTTTTGAGTGAATATAAAATTATTTTGTTTTGAATTTTTTTTATTTTGTTTTAAATTAAAGAAAAAGTTTTTTTTCATTCAATAATCAAATAATAAATTTTTGCACAAAAATGAAAAAATTTCAAAACTTTTCAACAATTAAACAAAATTTATTTGTCATTGAAAGTCATGACTTAAAACCAGTCGACGTGAAGACATGAAGACGTGAAGACATTGTGTGCCGAAAGCCCTTGTGTGCCGAAAGCCCCTGTGTGCCGAAAGCCCCTGTGTGCCGAAAGCCCCTGTGTGCCGAAAGCCCCTGTGTGCCGAAAGCCCCTGTGTGTTGACCCTTGTGTGCCGAAAGCCCCTGTGTGTTGACCCTTGTGTGTTGACCCTTGTGTGCCGAAAGCCCCTGTGTGTTGACCCTTGTGTGTTGACCCTTGTGTGTTGACCCTTGTGTGCCGAAAGCCCCTGTGTGTTGACCCTTGTGTGCCGAAAGCCCCT
>JAQIXR010000214.1:0-39893 GCA_034700825.1 Quadroppia sp. Gr-Ori-00064 | reverse complement strand
TAGTCTCTCTCTCTCTCTCTCTCTCTCTCTCTCTCTCTCTCTCTCTCCTCCATTCTATTGGCATTTGTTGGCCACGAATTTGAACTGAATTTTATTTTTCATAGCAATGGGTCGTAAATTCAATGTTAAGAGTGGTTGCAATGTATGCATACATACGACGACATTTATTCCTGAACTCAAAGCTATAAAACTTCATTTCATTCACATTTTAGTTGAGAAGAATATATTTTTCAACATTACATACAATTCCTTTAATTTCTTTCTGTTTCTCTCTCTCTATTTCTCTCTCATTATTTTGTGACTCTCTTTCCCCTTCGGCTAAATGACAACATAAGAGAGATTTTTTCTCTGCCAATAATTACTTTAAAGAAACAAAGACAAGACATTCAAAACTTGGATTAGTTTTGTGAAAGTGTCTGTGATTTTAGTTTTTTTTACAGTGAATTCACATTTATTTTCTCTTTTCAATGGTTTTGTGCCATAAATTAAATACCAAAGGATTATATTATACAATGATTTCTTTTAACGTTTTGTCGCATTCATTGTTAAAAAATTTCTTTGACTTATTTTTTTCTCTCATTTTTCTACTGAAAGCCAAACATTTGTGTCATAAAAATACATCAATTATTTAATAGGAAAAAAAACGTATCAAATGTTAACATATTTAACAATAGCTATAATCAACTCCTATCTGATCGTCAGAACCACTCATTAATCAATTAAAACAATAATAATCTGATTTTCCAACAAATACTTAGCGAAAAATACTCTTAAGATATTTTTTTTAATAAATTTTTTGTTATATTTTTAATTCCTTTACTTATATTCCCATTGTTTAGAGTCAATGACTTATGAGTTGTTATTATTTTTTTTGCTCACAAATAGTTAATATAGTTTAAAATCTATTATTAAAAGAGATTATGTCAGAAATGATTATGAATTTGAGATATAATGGAAAAAAATTTGCCAAAAAATTTTCGGATTATTTTTATATCAGATCTTATTGTTAATCATGTGATGAATATCTGACATATTATTTGATGAATATTCTGTGCTTTACTTCCTTTCGATTCCTTATATCTTAGCGCCAGAGATGAGAAATATATGTTTTTATTGTTGTTAACTATTATTTCAATCAGTGTTTGGAAAAATGTTTTGTTTTTTAAATATGATTTTTTGGTGAGAAATGAGAGAAAAAATTAATTTTTCATTTCTACAAAAATACACGAAAATTAAAAAAACTCTGAAACGAATAACAATAAAAAAAGATAAAAACTTCATATGAATTGCAATTGAAAAATATTAATATTTATATCGAAAAAGTTAATTAATAACTGTTTTGTCAACTCATTGGCGCATACGCTCAAAAACATTACATTTTATACTGTAATTGAATTATATGTTAAAACAAAATATAAGAAAAACTAACAAAAATTAATTAAAATAAAAGCATTGGAGGAAAAGAAGTGCTATTTTTTGCTTAAAAACTAAATAAATTAATTAAGAAATATATAACAGATTTTTGCTCATCGATTGACTAATGAAATCGCGATCGAAGTTCACAACAAAAATACCAACAAAAAAGTGAACAAAAAATATATTGAATTAATTTTGTATTAATTTTTCACTGCATATCAATTGGTGAGCGAATGTATGGATAGGAACAGAAGACATGAGCGCTTCCATGGCTTACAATTTGTGTTTTTATATTGAAAAAGGCATTCAAATTATAAGCCAAACACTTATGATATAAATTGATTAATGACTTTATTGTGGGATCGGTCCTGAACTGCGAGACCCTTATCTGACATCCCTTCGGTGTGTGTTTTATATATATTTTTCGGAGGACAGTGTTGTCTGTGTATGACCTAGCATATTTTTGTTATATGTATGTATTTATAGATTAATATATGGAATGAAAGCAAAATTTGTTCAAAAATAATATTCATATGATTTGAAACACAATTGAATGCAAACACTTATGTTGTCGACAATCGACCGAACGATTCATTCGTTGCAATAATTTGTTATAAAAGTTATTATTATTAAAAATTGAATAAATAAACCAAATGTTTGTCCAAACAAATACAGGTGTATTTGAAAGAAAATAAAAATAGTTATATATTTAGTAATTATTATTTGCCAGAAGACTGAGTGCGCTCTCATTGTCGTCGTCTTTGGCCGTCAAATATAAAAATTGTTTTTTTCTATTAAATAAAATAATAATTAATTCTATGCCAACCATAACATACTGTTTCCGAATCACATTTGAAAGTAATTTTTTCAGACATTTATTTAAATAATTGTCATTTTTTTCGTTTGCCATTCAATTAAAGCCGACGAGTCTATTGAAAGTCATTAGCGATGAGAAAATGAATAAAAAGCATAACAACGTCTGAAGTCATAATAAATACTCACATGTTTTGTATAACAGGAATGAAAAGAAAGAAAAGAAAACTATATGTAAAGGAATTATATTGAAAAACACAATTGAGATCTGATTTAAATCACATGAAATGGTTTGACATATAATTGAATTGTTTGGGCCATAATTTGGCACAAAATTCTTTAGCGTAAAGAATGGCAAAGAGAGAGAGAAAAAGCCTTTTATTCCCTGAAAAGTCTGGTTTTTGAGTAATAGTTATGGTGTGAACGCGTGACACAAAACCATCACTAAATGAAACTGTAGTTAAAAAAGCAAACTATTGTGTTGTCTATATTGGAGGGCATTGTTGTGGTCTACACCTCCCAAACTAGGCATCCCTTATGTATAACACCCAGATATATGTGATAACAATAGGGTTGTGCACAACAGGCAGGGAGAGAGAGAGAGAGAGAGAGAGAGAGAGAGAGAGAGAGAGAGAGAGAGAGAGAGAGCAAAGCTTTAAAGAATATAGTGTTGAATCGATTGTTGTGTTTGTGTTGTGTATGGCATCGATTGATGCATAAAGTGATGCACTGGTTGTTAGGCACAGGCAGACTATACCCGAACGGCATAATACACTCTTCTTCTCGTACGCCAATACAAGTATCAAAAGGATGTCTCATTTGCCCGAAAGCCCTCCCATTCACCAAACCCTTCAGTGTTTACATTCAAATGTTTAGCGCTTTTAATATTATTCAAAATAATATAAGAATTTGAATTAATTTTTAATAATATTCTTAATTAATATGCATTTTATAATCAAAAAGACAAATATTAAATGACCATGATAAATATTGCTCAACCTTGCTCAAATGATTGATATTAAGTACGAGATAATAACCACGAATATATAAGCAATGACATTTTTGATATTCATTCAAACATTTACATTAATTTCATTAAAGAATTTTTAAAATTATATTTAAGACAATTGAATAATAAAATATATAATCAATGTTTACAAAGGGGTATATTTGACGACAATATCACTAATTGAGGGAATATTTCATTTGAAATATCAAAAAGTAGTTCAAAATTCAGGTACAAATCCGTTGTAAATACCATTAATCATAGGTGTGGCCAAAAATGAGTGATTGACTCAAGTAATGCCCACTTTTTGTGGTGAAGAATATGTGAGACATTAAAAAATGAATGCATTGCTCAAAATGCAATGGGAAGGCGTGACATAAGAGCGCCGGCGGTACAGCCCATTCTCGTGGTAAAGAGCGCAGACATTGGCCATTATATGCGAGTTATACTTATAGCGAACGCTATGCCATATTACTAACGTTCTGTTCCCCAACTGAACCGCTGTTTCAGTTGTGACTCCCCGTCGAAAATGTTTATATTATGGCAGGCAATGGGCAAAACGCACTGTGCAAAGCACTCAATCCCTCCTTCCTGAGGGAACAGCACTGAGCGCTAGAACGGGATGAAAGAGATGCGAAACCATCGTCTTCTTCAGACCAGTTTTGTAAATCAACGAACACACATAGCATACATTCCTGGCCTTCCAGTGCTGAATAAGTGTATGAGAGGCCGAGTGAGAGTCGCGTGTATTTGAACAAAAACACTCAGTGCTCGGGAAAGGGTGAAAGTGTTGCACAAAATTCTGTGTATATGTCTTTGCTATAAATATATGGATAAAAATCAAACGTTATTTTGATTTTTAGTGCGATTTTTGTTTATCTTTTATTATCAAAAGTTTTAAAAATTCTTATCAAAAATATAATAATAACAACAAATAATTTTGTGATTCATTTGCATTGAAGTCTCATTTAATGCTCTCTTTGACTATACATTGGATTTAGTTATTTGTTTGTTTGGTGTTTAAGTATAACAAAAAAAATGTGTTTATTATTATTATAACGAAAAGCGCTGAAAAAAACTCTAAAATTCAATATAAAAAATAATAATAAACTGTTTTTGAGAGAAAAAACGAAATTTTCGTTTGAATAAAGTTTTGAAAAAACAGTACAACAAAAAAGAAGTGAACAGTTGTCTCATATCTGACATTCCAACAGCTCTTTAGAATTATGCAAAACAAACTGATTTATGTTTTTGATTGCATTGTATAGAATATAATGGACAGTATGCACAACCATAACCACAACAGTGACCTATCGGCCCAATCGGGCAGTTCATCGGCAGCGGCGGCCGCGGCCGCAGCCCATCGCTGGTACGCGGACAACGGGCCCCGTATGGAGGCCGCCAGCAATATGCTAGTGCCCGACGACATGGACATGTTCTTCCACACCATGAACGACGGCGCCGGTAATGTGAATCCGGCGTCATATTATGCAAGCCCAGCTGCGGCAGCTGCCAGGGCTGCGGCAGTGCACGGCAGCTATCGTCCATCACCGCACGGTATGGCACCTACAGCTCCATTACATCATAATTGTCTGTCAAATGTCTTACTCTTTCTCTCCATTCGTTTCGTTAATAATTTATTTTTAAACTATTTTATGATTACTTTATTTCTCAATCATTTTCAATGTCTGACTCTTTTATTCTTCAGTAAAGCCTTAAAAAGCGTTATGTCCTATGAATTAGCCATCAGTTTAGCCGCTTATCTATAGTGGCAGTCATGGCACTCATGCGGTGCTCGTATTTAAAATATATACGATAACAAATGCAGGGATCAGTTGGAAATGACTCCTGAGATTGACATTAAAGACTGTTTCCCTTCACTTATCTCACAGTTGTATCGCTTTTTATATTCAATAGCAATACATAGCGTTGTTTCGATTTTAATATTACACCCGTTTATAATACTTGTGCCAAAAATACAGAATTAGCACAGACTCCAAGTGCACACACCAACAGTCACACTGGGTATGAGCACAGGGGTATAAATAAAAATGAGACAAAATTATATATGATATAGGATTAGAATAATTGCGATTCTTGTTATGCATTTTAGACCATTTGATCGTTAAATCGACTGAAGAATCAAATGAATTGAATGTGATTTTCTTGTGTTATGTGTTTTGTTTCAACAAAAAACATATCAAACGGCGAATGAAATATAAAAATATAAATCAAATCAAATAATTGTTTCTTCAGTTCTGAGACTGAGATTTCAAATACAATATATGTTTAGAAAATCAAAACATAAAGTATTAATAAATGATAAGACATTTGAACATAAGTTTACACAACAGAAAACACACACAAAAAAAACAAACTAAACATAACTCTAACAATGATTATTAAAACACAGTTGTGTTGTATGTCTGGGCGTAAGCCATGTATTAATATTAGACGTCAAATGAGTTCTCCTTTTGATGGCTATTATAATGCATTTTGAGTGCAATATTGTTTTGTTGGCATTTGATGGCCAGCCCTTACGAGAGCGACTGAGACCTGTGCTCGCATTTAGCCGTCCATCAAAACTCACCGTTCAATTGACTGACAACCATATATTAAATATAACACCAGCTCTCTTGTAATGATCTACTGGTGCGGCCAATGATTAAGTATAGATGAGCCCTAAGACTGATAGCCCCATAGCGTTGGCACTGTTTGTTTTGTGGGCCTGTTTTGTCAGACCACTAAAACGTACGAATTATTGGGAATAAACATGAGTTTATATTCAGATTAACCACTTATTACACATAACCTGAGCTGTAATCAAATAAGAGTGCAGTTATGCTATGCTCTGACCATATATTTTCAAACAAAACTATTCTTATCTCAAGTAATATTTTCTCTCAAAAAAATGTATCGAATTTTTTTTGATTAGATATCTAACTATAGATAGGAATTCACAAACACAAAGAACACCAGAAGTCGATTGTATCGCAAAAATCAAGACTTAAAGTCATAATCATATCCAAAGAGCGCATACATGAGTTGAACAGCGATATTAATAACGAATAAAAGGCTCAATGTTTTTGAAAAACACTTGACATTGAGTTGTGTTTATGTAGTATTGCTTTGAAAAGTCATTCAATTTTCAATATGTATTTTAACGGCAAAAATAAAACAGATCTAATGTTTGCTGTAATTCCTTCCATACATCACACGCTCTCTCTCTCTCTCTCTCTCTCTCTCTCTCTCTCTCTCTCTCTCTCCCTTCCTTTCTCTCTGCTAAAACATTGAGTTCGGATTATTGGGATCCCTGTGCTCCTCATACCATGCGCCCAGTTATATAATAGCGGTGCAATTGTGCTAATTTGGGAGAATAGAAATCATAATTCAAACGCCAAAATGCAATATATTTAAACACCAAATAGAGTGAAGGGCTGGCGTTATGTCAAAATTGGTTGCAAATGCTAAAAACCAGATCCCTGTGCGAGAGAGAGAGAATGAGTAGGAGAGAGAGAGAGAGAGAGAGAGAGAGAGAGAGAGAGAGAGAGAGAGAGAAGGGAAGGTAAACGTGTGTTATATTACTGTAGTATACGATAGACACAAATATATATTGTGAACACATTTCACATTTCAAACATTTTTCATTTGAAACAATTTTACGCTCGAGTTATATAAGAAGGCATTGCTTTTACAGTAATGTATGAGAGTCTCAGAAATATTTTGTAACGCACACATACATCCCTGTGCTCACTGATTAAAATATGGGCCACACGCCGAACATAGGCACACACACACACATTCAGTGTAGGGCTCATTCATTATCCCATCGCCCAAACCAATGCGTCCGAAACAGTCAGTGATATTCAGTGATACCATTATTTTCAGTGCATTTCTTCCTATGTTTTTTATGTCTTTTTAAAGCGAGTATTAATTTTTTTGGAGAAATAAATGTTTTAAACCAAACATTTCTAACCTAAAAACTGCTCCTTATATTCTCGTGTCTTTGCTTTACATATGATATCATAAGGAACTTGACTTACGATTTGACACAAAAAACAGATTAAACTCATATAAAATTACAAAAAAAAAAAATTCTTTTCCCAAAAGCAGTCAATGGTTTAAATTAAAATCGAAATAATTTTTTTTCTCTCTTTAATATCATATATACCTCTCTGTCGGACACATAAAGCAATAAATTATTAACGAAACAAATATATAAATGAGAACTAAATGTGCGCTAATTTTATATAAATTTGTGAGAAATGAAAAATAAATATATATTTTAATAGCAATAAAAAAAATAATTTCTATTTTTGTTTTCCAATCAAACACTTTATTCATAGCTTTTAAAGCTCTTAATTGAATAGAGAACTCATTTTTTGACTCTCTCTTACACTTGAGACTAATTTTCACTTATAGGCCATAAATATTAAATAATAACTCTTAAGAAGTTGTCGAATAAGTGCACAATATTTCAGTCGTTTCTGCTCTGAGGGGAGGGATCATTGTTCGGTTGATCGGTCTGTGCTTCAAATCGATGCCCTCCGGACTATCTATAGTTGTGATCACAAGAGAGTAGGAGAGAGAGAGAGAGAGAGAGAGAGAGAGAGAGAGAGAGAGAGAGAGAGAGAGACCAGAGTTATATCAACTCAATTAAATGTAAATTTTCTATCGTTTTTGACTCGTTTTGCCAGAAATGAGCAAAAGATCATAAAATATTGATATATAATATCAATAAATAAATGCATTTTTGAGTTCAAAATAAGCACTAATTTGTAAATAAGTTAGAAATCATTGATTAATATTTGTTTCAAAAAACAAATAAAAATTACTTTTTCATTCATTTCTCACATAATTTATAACCAAATTTAAGTCAATCGATAAGAAAGAGTAAAAATAATTGAATTTATTTTTAAGAACTAATAATTCAATTAAAAATTGAAAACTTATTTAAAATTTGTTTTCTTCTGTATTGAATCCATAGCTCGTATGACCAGTGGTCAGGTATGTCGGCCACACTTTCATAGTCCTCTACACTCGTGGATCTCAGCGGACGCCAAGCCACAAATGGTGCCCCATCCGGCACACGGCCATCCCACAGGTCCGAGTTGGTGCTCCCCATTCGCCACATCCAAACATCCATCTCTATCACATCATACCAGTCCTCCAGGCATGGCACCAACAGCCCCATCCCATTCTAGTCCACATTTGTTTAGCTTTCCTCCTACGCCACCTAAAGACGCCACACCCGACAACGTGTCGGGGTCGGCATCGGCCAACGGTCAGGCCGGTGTCGGCGGTCACCTATCCGGGTCTATGGGCACGGAGTTCGGCAGCGCCAGCAGCAGCAGTAGCACACAAGCCATTGCCTGCAGCTCTGTTGGCTCGACGGACACGTTGTCCTCCGGCGTCGGCGCCGAACTGAAGCCATATTATGTGAATGCATCGACACATCACAATATGATCACAAGCCTGGGCTCGGCCTTATCTAACTGTTCGAGTAGCAAGCCTAGAGAAGGTACAGGTGCTAACTTCTCCACAAGCATTAATCAAAGCGCACACCCATATCATTCTTCTCCGATAAGCCCCTACTATCCCGCACACTATGTCGGGTCGAGTGCAGGCCCGCCGACGTCCACAGTTAGCGAGTTTAGCGCTAGTTCTCCGTATGGTTTTTCCCACCACTCACACCATAGCTCGTCATTGCTTAGCAGCAAATCCATACAAAGCACCGGTGGGTCCGCGTCCAGCAAACAGAGGGCCAAAGGAAGGTCCAGCGCCGGTAAGCGCCCATAAGAAAAAAACGAACCAAAATAATATAATATACAGAATAACACTAATACTAATAATGAGATTATTATTATATTTCGCAAAAATCAAACTCAAAGATGAAAATCAAAAGCCATTACGAAATATATTAACTTTTTTTCTCATAATATAAATCTCTATTAAATCTAAGCATTAATTAAAAACTTAGTTTACATTTCAATCCATTGACTTTTGAAGACGATTTGAGTTGAGAACTATTAGAAATATATTATAGCCATAGCCATAGCCAGTGCTCAATAGAAATACACTTATCAATCGCAACCATATCTAACATAAGGGGCTATTCATCACTGAGATAACAGTCATGTCTGGTAACCCATTTCCAGAGTAAATAAAATACTAATTAATAGCTTAACTAAAACTAAATCAAAAAAAGAAATCATTTCTTCATAAGAAAAATTGCATTTAATTTCGGTCATCGGAGGAAAAAAATGTTTTTCAACGAATTTTGTTTTGCATTTTGAGATATTTTTTATATAAATGACAGACCCAGAAGAGTCACAAACATATATCTATGCCTTACCATAATCTAGAGAACTGGAGGGCTATAAAAACCGAGGGCTTCACTAACAGACGCTAACCATTGAAGACGTTATGCATTAATACTCTATAACTAACAGAAAGACATAATTAATGATATCATTAATTCAAAGCTCAATGCAATCAAATATAATATTTGATGCCATCTCTCATAGTGTACACACGAATGCCATCTCTTTCTTCGGCTAACTGTCCTTTCAATTGCAAGAACACAAATATATGTATAATAATAACAACTGTGGATCTGGTGCTAAGCTTTGACGTTAGAGCTAATCATAATATGATGTGCTATGCATTTAACATATCTATCACTCCCTCCCTTCCCTCTCCTACATCTTCCACCACCACCACCACCACTCTCTATCTCCCTATCCTTTTGAGAAAAACTAATGTTTAAAAATTATTTTTCTATTATTTTCTTTTCTTTACATATAATTCAGTGATTTGTTTGCGATAAAAGTTATTTGTATTATTCATGCCATCATTACTTACTTTTTCCATAACAAACACATACTGTAATTGGCTTTAAATATACACCAAAATTGTGCGCCTTTTTAGAGATATTTCATAAGACAGGGATAACCAAAGGGTAGACCAATTTTGGAAACAAATTATAAAATTGTTTCTAAAAAGATTTTCCCAAATATTCTTGAATAGCAATTATGGTTAAAGTCATTCATTTGTTGCCAAATATTTAGCCCAAAATGTCTTATATTAGGAACTGATTTGAATACAAATGTATTTGTTTTATCCCTTGAGGTCAGCCATACCGTAGCCCTGGCTATGGTCTGTGTTATAATTTAAATCAGATTATTTATTGTTATGAATTATGGCATAAAATGCACATAAAGTGCTCTGCAATTCGTGTTTTGTTTTGGATAGAGACTAATAGGACTAATATATGATTTAATAAATCAACAACAGCTCAGTATAGCTCCCAAACCATATAATTTGAATCGCTTTTTAACATTCAATACCCTATTGTAAGCACTCTTTAGTCAAAACATTAAAGCATTTCATTTTTATTTTATTTTTAAGTTTATATAAAAAATATTTTAGTTTTTGTTTTCTGTTTAAACATTATATTTAACATTATATTTAACATTGCATTTCTGTTCCCTTTTTTTCTATAGAAGGCCGGGAGTGTGTGAACTGTGGCGCGACCTCAACACCTCTGTGGCGAAGGGACGGCACCGGACACTACTTATGCAATGCTTGTGGTCTATACCATAAGATGAACGGCCAGAACAGGCCTCTCATCAAACCTAAGAGAAGACTTGTGAGTATATTATGTCATAATTTTTTTATATAAGATTTTATATTATATAAGATATCGTTATATCTTATTCATTCGCACCGGTATTTTGCACCCCAGGTATTGTGCGCTCAGTCTCTTCTTACTGTTTGAACAAAAAACTCTAAGTTTTTTTTGAAAATATCATTCATTACTCAATAATTGTATACAAAAATCATTTTTTATATCAAATTAACTAATAATCATAATATATTGAGGGCTCAGTGTTTACGCTCAGAGCACACAGATATAGCACATACACTCTGTGCAAAGAATTTGGGAAAAACATTAACAAATGACAACAAAAATATTGAACACATTTTTATGAGTATTGCAAAAGAAGTTCTTCTTTTCCTTAAAAAAAATGCTTAAATTTTAATGAATTTTTGAGATAAAGGTTTAAATTTTTGAAGAGATTATGAGAAGAAAAACTATGTCTTCAATATTTAATGACTTATAAACCAGTCTTTTTAGAGTCAAATGCCTTTAAGATATGAAATAAAAAAAAAAGTTATTTCAATGCAATTTCGCTACCGATTCTGTCGTCAATCAAATGCATAAAACAATTGAGTTTTTTTTAAACAATATTTTTTTGAGATTTTATTCAACAAAAACAACAAAAATGTTATCATATTTTAATTCAATTGAAATCCCAAACAATTGTAAAAAACTTTCTACAAATGATTCAATGGCTGGTCATTCCATGCCTGTCCCCATTGTATGCGAGCCCTCTGTTTATAGCGATATTAACACTCAGTGCAAATTATGGTTGACTTATGTGCCGGAAAGGTTACGCCCAGGACTTTAAGGTGAACACTGTGAGAAAAGGTGGTTTTTGGCCAAAAAACGCGTTAATTCTCATCTTTTTCTTATACACAATCGTATGGCCAAAGAATTTGTAGACAGACTCTTAAGACACAGACCTGTGCTATTCGTGAGACCGGTTGGAAAGACGTGAAGAGCGGTTTTTTAGCTAATTTTTCTGCACCTGATCATATAACAAATGAGATGATCGTGAGCACTCAACACGGCCCCTGCCATAGCCATAGCACTCATAGCCACAATCGACTCACAAAAACATGGTTACCGGCGCTCATATCCTGGTTTTGGGGCCGTTTGTCATATTAATTGCCCAAATGATTGTTCACTGTTTTCATGGAAACCACTTTTAATATAATTGCAACAAAAAATAATATCAAAATCTTTTATATAATATTTTCTTATAAAAAGTATTTTAATATTATTTACATATTTTGAGCTAAATTGAGAGATCGATGAGAGGAGGGTTCGGGTGGACATGGATTGCAGCCAACATAGAGTAACTGAGAGACTGATAGCACAATCATATGATGACAAGTGAATCCAATTGCCATTTTCTGTGAGAAACTTCTGACAAACCCCTGACAAAAATACCGGTGACAAAGCATAAGAATATTTGTCAAACACTCGGGAACTCAAAGAGTCTATACATATGTAGACTATATATGAGAACAAATTACTGCTAATTATTTGCACTTTTTTTCTCATCAAACAAAAACTATTTGAATATTTGACTAATTTTTGTTGCCTTTCTCTCTCCCTATCTCTATCTGTCCTGAAATTCTTGTGCGCCGGGATGTATAGTCTGCTGCTCGTCGCGCTGGGACCAGTTGTGCCAATTGCAAGACAACCACCACGACCTTATGGCGCCGTAATCATAACGGAGAGCCCGTTTGCAATGCATGTGGTCTTTACTATAAACTACATAATGTAAGTAAACTTTATGTTCAAATCGTTTCATTGTTTTGTTATAAAACGAAAAACAATTCGTCTTTTCATTGCAATAGTGTATGAAATGCACACAAAAGCACATGAATATAAATATATAAATATTATTGTCGTTCTCTATTGACAAACACTTTATCATTGAATCCCAATTGAAATCACTTTTTCTCTCATTTATTGTCGGAAAAAAGCATTTAATATTATTTTGAAATAGGATAGGAAAGGGAGGAAATGGGTGTCTGTCTCTCGTTGTCTGTTTGTTATTACATATCAATTATGTTTTTTCGTAAATAATGACGGTTTGGATCTGTAATCACTGGACCCGAGAGTAGAAAATTTTATGTAATATTTGATGAAATGAAAAATTCAAAGAATTTTTGCAAATTATTTTATTTTCTTGATTTCGATTCTCTTGGAATACATTCTTCAGGAGTAATACTTTGTGAACGTTTGAGCGATAAGACAATTCATGTCATAAATCATTCTTTAGTTTGAATTTCTTTTATATTAATTTTACATCAAATGATAAACTCTTAACTCTTGTGAATATGATTCAAAGCTATCATATTTTCATTGCTATTTGTAATTCAATATTCCATATCTCATTCATCGCACAGTACTTATAATACTGTTCCTCATGTATGCAATTTTGAGCTTCAATTCCCCAAACCTTTAGTCTTTGGGAAACGAATATATGATTTGGGAATACTTTCAAAAGTTTTAAATTCTGATGGCGTCGACTGTTTTTCGAAGGCGCCTGTAGTTTAAAACCCCTGCACTGTATTTGACCAAAAGGCTCAAACACTTAAACAAAATCTCTTAATTGTAGGCAATAATAGTTTTTGCGAACATTTGTCAAACAATCAAATAATGCATTCATTAGCAAACAATTTGTGGCCAAACAATACATTCATATAATTTATCATTCATTCAAAGATATCATTATTTGAATGTCATTTGAATATCAAAAATATTAATATTTTGTCAAACAGTGTATGAATGAAAGGATAGGCAAATGTTTTGCACAAAGTATTTGATCGTAAATGAAAGTCATTAGAGTATATGCAATGTTAATCGCGAGCCCACACATCAAAATGAAAATATTTTTTCAAATCAAATATTGAAAATCTGATCAAATATGAGATATAATATATTTAGTAATTATTATTCAATTTTCATTCATTTGAAAATTCATTTCAATTTATAAAAAAAATTATTTTTCTTTTTTCTGTTAAAGAAGTGAAACATTATTTAGGTTTTGATAATATATTTTCATTTCTTCAAAGTCTAATTGACTTATAAAATAATGTCAATCATTGAAGAGATTTTTGTTTTGTATTAATCAACGCATAGTTAGTGAAATGTATTTTCATTATTAGAGTATAATATTTCATAAGTTTTACAGCATTTTATAGCATTTGGTGAAAGAGATGCAAATTAATAAATCTGATCACACGCTGTGGTATAGCCTTGACTGAAAGCCAAAGACATTTCTCGATATATTACATACCTTTTAAAATAACATTTTTTTCATTGGCATTAAATCTATACAAAAAAATTTCTTCGAAAACATTATTCATTTCGTCTCTCGTTTTGCTTAATATTACTTATATTACAAAATATTATTTTTATTAATACAAGAAATCACTAAACATTTCCATAATATAATGGCTTCCGTTCCTTGAGATTCACTTTAATAAACTCTGAGTCAATTAAATGTAATTTATGTTTGATTTTTGATTTCAATTTAATAGAAATTATATAAAAAAATGTGTTTTAAGTTTCCCTCAAATCCTTGAAAATTAAAAGATTTTTCCTTTTAATTGATATAAGTATTTAATTACTTTTTATAATCATTTATTGATTAATACATTTTTTGACATTTTTTCCTAAAAATAGTATTTAATATCAAATGATTTTAATGAAACAGTATTTTCAATCCAAGTGTATATTTGGCGGAATTTTTCGAATATTTTATGAGAAAAACAATTATTTAATGAAATTTTTATTCAATTCTTTCTCTTAATTATAAATATTTGAAACAAAGCTATTATTTCTATTATTTCTCTTTCGCATAGAAAATATTAAATAAATATTAGTTTTACTCAACTCTAAATATAAAGCACTAAAGAGAATGAAAAAAATATATTACAATAAATAAAACATATTATAAAACATTATAATAATTGCATTTCATTTCAACACACAATCATTAGAATAATGAAAAACAGTGAACACAGTATTGAAAATATATGTTCAGATATAACATTCTTTTGGGCTTTCATTGCATTATATATTCCATCCATTCCTCGAGGCTTTCAATTTTGTGTAAATAAGGAACAGAAGGTTTACTATCAATACTATTATTATATGTTAAAAACACATTATAATAGCGTTATATTTAAATTTCTTGCTCTCTCTCTCTCTCTCTCTCTCTCTCTCTCTCTCTCTCTCTCCCCTCCCTCCCGTACTCTCCTCATTCTCTCGTCAAATTTGGTATCGAATTGATGCCTACATACCAGTGCTCAATGTCTGCATAGTTCAAACATCCAGTTCTATGGCATAAGGAATGCAATGCAATATTGAAATGCAATGCAATCTTAAACATATAAATGCATCTCAAATACATTAACCCTAATATTAAAAGGAAAAAATCTTTTATTTATTCCTTTTGATTAATGTTTAATAATTTGAATATTATTTTTCGTTATTAACTCATTCTCTATAATAAACACAGAGAGAAAATAATTATAGGATTGAGATTTTTGTGTATATTTTTTCCACTCATTTATATTTATTCCGCTATTATTTTATTTTTATTTTCAATATTATATATTATATGTGAAAACAAAAACCAAAATAAACATTGATTTCGAGAGTATTTCTAGCTTTTAATCGCCATTAGATCTACGCTTTGATTGCCTTTGATTTTGTTTAGTAAGCGTTTGACCGATAAATGCATAAAACAGTTATCGAATTCACACACAATTATTGTGTCAAAAGAATCTCTCTTCAAATTAGTATCAAGTCTTTCAATCTATTCATTGGATTTTTTATATAACTTCTGTTTTTGTTTGTGTGCAGAAAAAAAATCCTTATTCAATATTATGTATAAATATATTGAGATTGTAATCAACACTCGCTATAGAGAGCAGAGGAAACACAACTCTCTATAGAAATGTATTAAACGATTAAATCTTATCCGAAAATAATCTGTTTTTCACTGATTACAGATTCATTCATAACTTTGTTTGCAGTGAAATGCATCCAAAAAGTGATTTGTCTTCCATTGAGAGATTACTATAGAATCGAGATTTTTATTAATAAATCTACTGATAAGTCAATCAATTGAATACATGAAGAGAATTAATATTCAATTAATATTCATTGCAATTCAATTGAAGGCATAGTTTTGATAAAACAATAATTGTTTTGTATTTCAATGTTATGAAAAAATTATTTATTTTTTGTATCAAATTCTCGACTCAAATGTCAGTTAAATATCATTGAAATGAGAATGAATTTTCACTCTATATATCAGAGATGATAGCGATTGTAGGGCTGGGCTGATGAGCACAGTTATGTTGTGGCACTGTATGGTTCATTAAGATTAATATAAAATTATAATTTATTTCTACTATTTCTAAATGTTTATCCAGTATTATATATCCCGAATCGTTTTCGCCGTTTATTCGGTCTAATAGTGCAAAACATGTGCAAAGTCTCACATTACAGGCATAGGCGCCACAGCACTCGCCTTATATCCCGATGCCATGGATCCAAATGCCAAAAATAAAAGAATGAATGACTGAAACACAAGAATAACAGCTCACAAAACACTGTTGTCTTAGAGAATATACAAGAGTTTCAGTCAAAATATACACAACTCTTACAACTCAAACAAATATTATATGTATTTCTAATCAAATCATTCAATGATTTATATTTAATTTGTTTTGTATTTGTTTTTATATAATTTCAAATGATTTCAATGAAAAATCAATTAAATATTTATCGACAAAACCATTATTTTTATTTAAATCAATAATTCCTTATATTATTAATCAATCATTGAGTGAATTAAAGGAAAGACAACAAAAATATTTAATTAGTTTTAAAATTCAATCAATGAATACGATGTCAGTCTATAAGCTATTAATTTGTTTGCGGAATAAATAACAAAAACATATAATATTTGATAAAAGTTTTCACTCAATAAAAAACATATATTTTATTCTTGTTATTCTTGTGCCGCAAGCACTCTATCCATGAGTTTTTGTTTACTATTTTAGATTAATTGTCAATGAAATTGATTTTTAAAGTTCGTTGAATTCAATGCACCGATAGTTTATTCGGTGGCCCCCAAACCAATAGCACCTAATGTTTGAAGAGCACCGAGAGCTTAATTTGCGTGACAGTCAATCAATGGCTATGTTTATAGAGAGTGAGAAAGAAAACCCCTTTTCTTAAAGTAAAAAATGATTTGATTTATAATTTATTGAAATCTTCTTCAAATTTGTTCAATGTTTTCGTTAAAGAAAAAAATATGAAAAAAACTTAACAAAAAAATATAATTTTTTCGCTCATGTTTTGAGTCGAGGATGTGCTGCGAAAAGAGAGCGCCCGAACGCGCCCTACAATCGGGAAAACATAGTCTTTTTACGTTCAAAAAACGCTAAAGTCATTAATCATCGACTAAAACCTATTACAGCACCAGCGCAGACACCTTTCCCCTCATATCCACTTAAAACATATACAACAAACAACACAAATAAGAAGATTCTTTCAATTCGTATAACTTTTTTTGAGACAAAAAATTGTTAAAATTTGTTGCTTTTAGTTTACATGCCTTCAGAAAAAGTTGATTTTTCTGCGGTATAACTATCTTATTAACAGCCCCAGTGCTGATACATAGGGTGCATACAGTGCTACCAGTGCTCTACACTATTTACCAATTTGTTCGGGCCGTCAATCCTCTCGTGCACTCACACACACACACTCTCAAGAATGAAAAACTAAGTGAAAAAGAAATTTTTCAAACACTTCCAATGCTTTCAATATAGGGATAAATAATAAATATTAGTTTTATTTATGTATAACTATTTCTCTCTTCAATAGCCATTAAATGCAAATATAATTTGCAATAAACGTTCTCTCTCTCTCTCTCTCTCTCTCTCTCTCTCTCTCTCTCTCTCTCTCTCACGCGAGAGATGAGCCGAACTGTAAAATAAATTTTTTAATTTAAAACTTTTATTCTTCTAATTCTGTACAACGGATGCAAAACAGCATGAATTCGATGTTTGTTTTTATTTGTATTTTGTCTTTTACTCACAACTCAGACCTCATACCGAAAACCAGATCTGAATTCAAAAATATTTTCCAAAATGTTTTCATAAAATAAAAAAATATAAATCAAATGTATTTTTGTTTTGCCAATCAATACAGAAGTATTGCATTGTTTGACAAACTCTATGAATAAATAATATTTTATTTTATTTATAAAATTCTTATTTTTAGTCAAATATGTTTAGAGTTTATTATACGAAAAATTGCTAAACATTTGAACAAAAATATTCAATATTTAAAATCTATTATGGATTGAGGGAAACGGTATGATTTGTAGGTGTAATATATGGCGACAAAAAAACAGCATTTTTTGAAATACGAATAAATTATTAGTTTTAAAAAAGTTCATTAAAAATATTAATTTAAAATTGTTTTTTTTTGCTCACAATTTATTAGTTTTCAAAATTTAATGATTGAAATAAACTTTTTTTAGAGCCTTATTTTAACTGCAAGTCTTGCAGAAAAATTGCATAAAAAATAAGTTAATATTTAAATATTTGCTCCAAATATACACTATATATAATGTTGACTATAATTCAAATCATAAATACAAACATAAAAGCAATAAATATTTGGATTTTCATTCAATTGAAACATTGAATTCAATTTGAATAAATGTCTTCCTTTTTCTTAAACAAACACTGATATACACCGTGAGCACAGACACCATTACACACCTGTTGATATGACTGGCCATAAAATATGATCATTTTGTAATCGAAGGCCAAACCAAACGATTGGCAAAAGTCTTCGTTGATAGCAATTAAAGGCGATTACAAAGCCATTAGAAAGTATGTAATTATGCAAATCATAGCAAACACTGCTTTTGGGAACCAATTTATAAATAGTTTTTCTCAAAGCCAAAAGAGATTGGGTATCGCATAGGGAGAGGGTATATAATAGAGTGCAATAAAAAATGCTTTAATTCAGTTTTTTCCTCTTGAAGAGAGGGATGAATGAGGACTGGGCTGTGGACAGGGATGTATGTGTATGTCTTATGGGCTAACAATGATTGCCCGAAAGTGTATCTCATATTTACGGCGTGTAAGTTATTATACCTTTCCTTTCCCTATACACGCAAGTCGTACATAACAGTTACTCAATTGGCTCTACCCGTGCTCTGCGCCGATAGTTTTTTTCATACAATTAACATTTCGTTGCCCTCACTCTCCCTGTGCTCGCTCTCTATGTGTAGGTGTAGTCAATTCTCAATAAATTATATCGCATTCAGACATCGCGTGATTACACAAAGTTTGCTTAATTTTGTTTGATATGCACTCAAACCTATTGCTCATAACTGGCTGTCAGAGTGTGTGTGCTATCGGTGTGTGCATAACATACCTGTCCATAATATAGAACCTTAATATAAGAGCAGAATAAGTGTTGCCTTTAATATGTATAACGACATCAATGGCTATCTATCGATATCTTTTGCACGGCTAGTGAACTCTCATCTCTTAGTTAACAATCACTGATGAGCACTGGTAGACACTGATAGGCACCGGGCTTTTAGCCTGAGTACAGCAAAAAACATCTGCACTTATTATAAATTCTTTAAGAATTTTTTTTATTGAATTTCTGACTCTATTATCGATTGTAATCATCAGACAAATGACAAATTGGATTATAAGCCCTATTGTTATATTGAAAGCCCTGTGCAATGATTGGCAGTGGAGTTGACGTCAATATTATGTATGTGTGTACCTCTCGGTGCAACGGAGTGTCCAATTTGTTATATGTTTGGCAATCATTCTCCAAATAAGGGTGGAGTGAGTGGAGAGTGGAGTGACTGAAGAGACCGAAAACAAATATATAAATATATAATGAATTAGAGATTAGGAAAATTGGGTTCATTTGTGGCCCATTCCTATGTGAAGGCAATGTTAGGCTTAAAGTCATGATAAACACAATTGAAATATAAAAATATAATTATTATATTATTATAGAATATATTGTTATATAATATTCTATAAAATAATTCATTTAAATGAAAGTATTTTATATTTTTATAGTATTTAATGAATTGTAATAAAAAGTGAAAATATATTTTAAAGTCAAATAATGAGACACTTATTATACATAATATGGGCTGAGAATAACCAATAGTATAGTAATAATGTCTTTCCTTTCGATTTATTCTTTCAATTAATTGTAAATTTAGTCAATTTTTTGTTACATTTTGTGCACTGAATGTGTAATTTAGTTACAGTTTTCATAACCAAAAGCCCCTCTCATTTCACGACGTTATCTGACAGTAATATGACATTGATTATCAACTGCCACTTCGAACAATCACAGCATGAGTGCACCCCTAGAGCCCCAGTCCTTATGTCAACTGATGAGCAAAATTCGTTGATTTTTTGCAAACTTCTTAAATAAAACTTTTTTAAAAGAAATATTTTGTTAACATTTGAACAGAGATTGTGTTCAGCCTTTGAGACACAGTATGTCCAGAATTTGGTTGAGATTTGTATTGAATGCATAGATAGGAATCATGTGTTAATGTCTAACATGTCAGCCCTCTCTACGAACAGGTCTATGAGCGCCGACTGACTGGCGATGTATTTTGCATAAGCTGTTCGGCGCTTCTCTCTATAGAGGGGCCAGTCATCAGTCGTTCATTAAATATGATATTTTAATAATTCTTACATTTTTTTTCTCTCTCTTTCTCTTCGACTCGTTTTGAGAAAGAAATACTTTTTTATCGATTGTCTGCATATTTGTGTCTCACTATTCAATCAGTTGTTTCGGGCACTGACTGACTGACTGTCTGCCAGTGCAGTGACGGCATATCAGTGCCGAATATAAAGGAATATTTGAGCGAAATATTAAGAGATGAGCGACTGGTATAGTCATCAATATATGTATGGTTGGCTAATGCCTTAATGCCATTCCCATTGCACCTCTCATTTGACTGGTGACAGCAAAAATGTTTGCCATTGTCTACCAGTCCTCCAAACCGATGGGTAATACCTAAAAATATGTTCCCTTCAGAACCATTACTGGAACAATCAGTTTTGGTTTTGGAGAACAATTGACACACAATTCCTAAGCCATAACCCATTGCTCAGTCAAATGCAAAAGTGAAATACAATTCATGACTGCAGAGCACCAGTAGATCGTCAGACGTCTCCCAAACACCCGGAGGGAGAGAGAGAGAGAGAGAGAGAGAGAGAGAGAGAGAGAGAGAATTAATAATACTTTTTTCGGTGCAAATCCTATCAAAGTATTTAATCTCTTGTGATTATATTGAGTTTAAGGGTCGACACCGACACACGACTGGGCACACAGTTGGAGCACAGTTAGGGCACAGTTACATACCAGTGGCATATGTTGACTGGTATTTAGGAGTCATACAAAACATGTATATATTTGCAGACATAGCGTAAAAGCGTAGAGAGTTTTTGAGCCAATTTAGATGTCATTGAAAGCCTATCGACGAGAAGATGATGAGAGGACACGACAAAAACTACAGCCCTAGCCATCCATACCATGCATAAGGAAAGTTCACATTTAGAGTATAGCGTAAAAAGTAATGAAATTTTATTCATTAATTCGCATTAAATCTGTTAATACTGTCATTAAAATCCTTTTTTGTTATCCTTTCGAAAAAGCAATAATTTTTGTGACACTTATAATAGGCTGACGTCTAATGGCTGTGAGATTTGAGCCGAGAATTTGTTCATTAGTTGCCATTTATAAAAGATTTTCACTTACATGTCATTCCAGTGGCGGAAACGAACTGTCCATTTGTAGTAATGAGTTTCGGCATTTTGTTATAACAAATTGAATACAACTTTGGTTTTGATTATAAACGCATTCATTAATCAAATTAAAAGTGATTTCTTTGAAAATATAATAAATATTTCTTTCATAAGAAACAAATTTTTAGACCATTTTGACGCCACTGACCAAAGGGGCCAAACGTGCGACCATTTGTTAGTAAGGAATGCAATGAATGGATAATTTTTGAGCGAAATATTTGATAGTATTTTGTGAGCACATTATATCTGTCACAAAACTATTCCATAGATAACTGTGCTCTCAATATATGGCATAACTTTTCCTCTTTTGTCACACTATTTATTGCAATTATTATGACTTAATTATAATTGAAATGCTGTATATGGTCTCAAATAGTGACCAAGGTGCTATATATGACCAAGGTCTGTCCAGTGGTTCTGTTATGTAGACGAAAGACCTGTAAATTGGGCTAAAATTTGATTTTTATTATCACAAAAGAGTCACAAAAAACACATTTCAAGCCCTATAAGAAGTAAAGTGTTTAACAATTGAAATAATTTTTGACAAAAAAAAGTTTATATTTATTATTGAGAGCTTAAGTCATATAAGAAAATATTCACCAAATCATTGGCGCATAAATAAAGCGATTGACATAAAAATGTTGTCTTCAATGAATGTATACATGAGTTGAAGTAATCTTTTTTTCAGTCATATTTCTCCTATGTTTTCATCTCTGATTTTTTCCCTAATAATAATTTGATTTTTTTCTCTCTCAAACACTATGTGTTCAGAAGTTATTAGTTTTTTTATATCGCATTCCAACTCTTTTTTGTATGAATTCAAGTGAATATTAAATACTATTTGAAGTGAATGTCATTTATATTGTAATTATTTTTTATTTGAAAAGATTTTCATTTTATAGTTCGACTGTTTGATGAATATTGACTCGAAGCTGACCCTGGATTAGTGTAAAGATCAGGGTTAGTCAAGCACTCATATGTTGCTATCATTAAAATATATTTTGTATTCATTTGAAAGGCTTTAAAAATAAATA
This sequence comes from Quadroppia sp. Gr-Ori-00064, assembly GCA_034700825.1. Lineage (NCBI taxonomy): Eukaryota > Metazoa > Arthropoda > Arachnida > Sarcoptiformes > Quadroppiidae > Quadroppia > Quadroppia sp. Gr-Ori-00064. Next base: position 17,084 of record JAQIXR010000214.1, on the reverse strand, counting down.
ATTTTTAATAATAATGTTATGTATTGTTGACATTATATCAAAATCAAACCCTTATTTCATTGCATGAATATTATCGATTGAGCCCCTGATTCAGTCGGTGTCTGTGTTTGTGCACATAAACAGTGGTTTACATATAAATTGATAGCAAATGCAAACGAAACGCCTCTTTGAATGGCCACAAGACTAGTGAGGATGCGATCGATGATCGAATCAAAGTCTCAATAGCACTGTTGCGCATCCCTGTGCTCTATGAGCACCGGGGCCTATATCAATGGTATTCACAGTCATGACTTCTTAGCATCGATTCAATAAATTTCCATAAAATTATTAATAGAAAACATTAGAGAAAACGATATTTCATTTGAAGAGAAGTTTTGCAAAAAAATACTTTTGAATTGAATTGAAATTAATGGCAAATATTGAAAACGGTTTGTATTTTGTTGTGGTTTTTCTAATGTGTTAATGAGAATTGCATTGATTTAGAGGTCGGTTCCTCTTCTTCTAACATCATATCGTCGACACAGGACAACAATTACCACCAATCCATGCAAATAAGATACCAGAGCTCAGAGACCATCAACAATGGCTATAATGAGTGCACAAATCAACAGCAAAACCAGTTTTGTTCGTATTTTTTGAAATTGATTTTTAATTAAGAAATAATTTCTGTGTTTTGACATTCAGATGAGACGCCGTTGACACTACTGGCCAACAGTAGCTCATTGCACACGTCATCCGGCCCTTCCTCTGCCCAACCAATACGTACGTTAAGACCGCATTCAACGCCGGCAACACTGGTATGGCTCGAAGACAACTATGAATTGGCGGAAGGGGTTTGTATTCCTCGAAGTGTTTTATATCTACATTACGTTGACTTCTGTGCCAACAATAATGTCCAGCCCGTGAATGCGGCCTCTTTTGGAAAGGTATTTCGTATGCAAACTAATTGTATTGAAAATTATATTACAATTAATTAAAAATATATTTATTTTTTTCAGATAATTAGACAACAATTCCCTCAACTGACGACTAGAAGGCTGGGCACAAGAGGACAGTCGAGGTATACAATGGCAATGAATTGTGATTTAATGAAAGAATTATTCAAATATTATTGTTTAGGTATCACTACTATGGGATAGCCATCAGAGAGACGTCACATTATTACCAGTTGTCATATTCAAAGAAATCCGGACAAAAGTTTGTAATGATTTCTATGAAAAAAAAAAATATTTTTTTATTATAATTTTGTTTTTGAATTCATTAAACGCTTATATGATATTCATTACAAGAAATTACAATATTTTTTAATTGAGATTTTTTTTTGCGAAAGTATTAGTAATGAAAGAAAATAGAATTAGTTATTAAGTTATATAATAGTTATAATAAAAAAAATTAATATAAAAGTGATTTATATTAATTGAAATGTAATATAAGAGAGAATTTGATGACAAAAAATCGCAATGAAATACATTTTGATGAACTGATCCGAAGACAGGAATCGCTATAAATATATATATCACTAATAAATAGTAATGAATATAATAATCGAGAATTAATTTTGAATTACATGTGACTGTTGAGGGCACTGGCATTAGTGGCTGTGCGATATATTGAATAGAAAATTCTCTGCCGAATAAGTGATTCAATTAAGTCGATGACAAATCGCATGAGAAATACAATCCAATCCTATATTACCTTTTATTATGTGCATTGTGTCAGTCACTCGTCAGCGCCCTATTGAGAGCCCCTTTTCAATAGATGTACTGTAATAGTAGAGCACAGATACCATGTCTGCGGAATACAGATTCTCATTACTCGACAGACATTATATATCTTTTTTTTCTCTCTCTCTCCCAAACCTATCGGTGCTATGAATATAGACAATGGACAAACAAAGCGCAGGGGTTTTCGGTTCGGAAAACTCAATGTATTTAACACTTGTATTAGATTTCAAAACATTTGTTAAGAGTTTTTCACAAAAAAAGAGATTATTTTTTTCGTGTTTAAACTATTCAGAGATTTCTTTCAATAATTTTCTAATCCCTTAACTAAATATCACAAGTCAAATGTCCCCTCTCTTTCATGGCATAGTTATTCTGTATATTTGTTTTCGTGTTTTTTTGCTTTCATTCCTCACTCAATAAATGATATCAATTGTCAAAACGGTTTGAAAATGAATTGCATTTTTATTGTCATTTCTTGTAATACATTGCAAACAGATATCTATTATTATATCGCATTATTTTCTGTGTCTTTTTTATTACATTTATTACATTCGGTATTTTGTGAGACAAACAAATATTTCATTCAATCAGTGTTTTCTAGCATTCAATTGCCGTGATATGTGTTGAGGAAAGTATGACTTCAATGCTATTACTGTACTAATGGTATGGCAATAGAGAGGGGTATTAAGTGATGCGATTTCACGTTGATTCGCATTGATTGCTTTTGACCAAACATCCCCCTTAAAATAGGGGGTGAAAATAGATATAGAGATTATGATTATTCTTAAACAAATTCTTGACGTTTGATATTATTCTATAAATGGGATGACATTTGAGTTTAATGTATGAGTGAATCAAATGTTGAAAAAACAAATGAATGATATTTTATAAACCAATTCAAGTGATGACTAAAAATCAAAAACATTTTTCAGTCACTGATTGAGAGAAATATTTGTCTCCTCTTTTTTGGTGAAGAATTCATTAATTTCTAATTAATGACAAAAATTGGGCCAAACTTTCAAACTGTTCAACACTTTTAATGAATATTTATAATCAAATTAATGGAAAATATTTTTCATTAAACAAATGGTTTTGAAATGAATTGAAATTTCATTGAAATATTTGAAATTTTTATTATAATTTTGATTTGTTTTAAACATAATGTAATTCTCAATGATTTTCATACTTTCCTTCCTATTGATTGGACAGTAATATCGATCCACTAAAACGTGAGGCGCGGGAGAACATCACCAAACAGGTGGTTATCAAACAAATTGCAATCATATTATAATTACTAATTAATAACTGAATTATGAAATAAAAAACACAAACCATTTCACTTATAGCCCATCCCAGCGGCCATTAACTCCCGGACCCGAATGTCCACAATGTTGCCACAGTTTCCTAACCTAAAGGATGTCACTCTTCAGAGCAATTTAGACAGAGATAAGGTTTTTGAGCCATTATTATCAGTGGCGACGATTGCAAGGAATAACCGATTTTCGTCATCTCCGACAGATATCGACTTTCCTAATGATGTACAGAACTCATTGTCAGCGCATTTTGGACACAATAATTAGGGCCAACTTTGATGAGGTGCAGACGTTTCTGTTGCACTTCTGGCAGGGGGTGCCAACACATCTCAGTTCAATACTGGACTGCAATGCAGTTGTGAATCTGATAGGAGTTTGCGATTCAATACTATATAAAACCATTGCCAATGTGTTGTTGCCGTCGGTTTTGCAGACATTGCCCGAAAGGTAAAGAAATTTCATTTCAAAATAAAATAAAAATATTTTTTTTCACAAATAAAACAGTTTAACAAAAATGATGCGTCAATTCGCCCAGGAATTGGACAGTTGGCTTCGGGTATCGCTATTCAATTTGCCCGAATCGCTGCGTTCGGTCAAACTGGAAATGGCCCGTCGTTTTGGGCAAGTGCTCAAACGGCAGACATCGCTCAACCATTTGGCACAGGCGTCACGACTGGTCGTCAACAATAATGAGATCACTGTCCAAATGTTGAGAGACTGGCGCTTAATAAACGTGCAGAATATTTGCAATGAAATACTATGCGATTATATGAGTTCGGGCACCGGTAGGCGAACGGGCGGTCAGAGCAATGGCAACAGTAATGCAAACGAAGCGATATTTAAAATGATTACGAATTGTAAGTGAATTTTGAGTTTGTTTTTGCCGAACATTTATAACACATTGCATACCATTTCACATACCGGTGCAGTTTGTGAACAGTTTGAGCACTTGCTCGAAGAAGAGGCACAAATGGAGTGCTACTTAGAGTGGTTGGAGTCCATCGTCCACAAGTGTGTCCTTTTTGTAAGGAAGTCATAAATCGTTAAAGAATTTTGAAATGAAATCAATTTTTTTTGTTAAAAAATATTTTTTATTCACTTATTTGAAGCCAAGTCTTAAGAGTAGTAATTATTCGCCGATTCGTCGAAATTCGCGACACTTTCTGTTGCTTTGGTCGGCATTCGGTTCCCGTGTCATAAGGGATATGACATTACACAGCGCCCAGAGCTTCGGTCAGCCATAGTATGTGAGTCTACTAATCAATGACTTTTCTGTATATGAATTTCAGGGTCATTTCATTTGCTGAGACTCATGTTCGACGACTATGTCCTGTATTTGATCGAATACATCCAATTGGACGAACAGATGAAGCAGTTCCTCAAACTCATACCTAATAACGAGTCTCCAGTTTTCACAGTTTTCTTCTTCAATGGTATTATTGAAGAGAAATAAAAACATTTTTTTTAATGTTAAACAAAAAACAAATATATTTTTCTGTCCAAAAAAAGACTACGAAATGTCTGGCGAAGGCCAAACTGTCAGTCCCTCTACCGCTCAATTAGAATACGAGCCAACAGTGAGCAGTAGTACCGGTGACTTCGGGCCCACAGAGGGCCAGAATGAGCTGATAGGAGAGGAAAACCCAAACGATGTGATCGTTTCGCACAACAACTCATTCAATGGCTATTCGTATAATTCGTCACAAAATTCATTTCAATATCAAAATCAGAGGTAATTTAATTGCTATGAAATAGTAGTCATTATATTAGACAACAAACTATTAGTGCAATATATAGCGCACCGGCAGATCAGGCGCACTGTCAACGCTCGACAAACTATTCTTGGTATTCAATGTATGGCCAGTTCGGCGAACAGTCAGAATCGGTCGCTCATTCATCGAATGTACAGCCGATGTGCACCACTTCTGGCCAGTTGTCTGCATTGGTGTCTCATGAAAGTCAACACACGATCGAAGACTTGGATTCTGTGAACAGTTATACAGAAGACACGACTTCTCTCTTGCCATTCAATAGTGATTATGAGAGACAGACATAAGAATAATGAGTTAAATGTGAATTGCATTCAATTTAATGCAAAACTAGTCATCAATTTTTGTGAATTATTTGACGGATTTTTGGCTAAAAGTATTGAATATTTGAAACATATTTTAAAATATTATTAGACATTAGGAATGGTCTGGACTTTGAATTTATACGGCATTTGATTTATCACTTAATTTATTGTATTTTGTATTGAATGAAATACATTGAAATGTATTGAATGTGACATTAATTGCAATGATTTTTAAATAATAAATGACTTAAATTTCAATACATTTTATGCTTATGAAAGACATGTATAGACATTGCCATCGGATGTGATGGTGTGGTCACTGGTGTCCAGCAAATACTGGTCGCCCACACACTGGCTATCGTTCATCGAATAGGGCGTCGGATATGAATAGTAATTATTATAGGAAAAGTCGTCACTCATTTGATCCCATGGATAACAAGTCAATGACATCAACAGATTTATGTCATTGTATTGTTCGACGCCTTCATCAGCCATCAGATCAGTTGATGTGGTCTGAGATAAGACTGAAAAGAGTGATTGAAATACATTTTTGATAAAAAAACTTTTTTGATGTCTTTTCGTATTATAGTTACCATTATTTAGCGGTTGTTTCATAATTGTTAGTCTTCTCACGGAATCGTTTTCATGTCTTATAGACCGCCAGACCGTTAATAAAGTGTATTCTTCGAGAGTAATGAACAACAAATGCCAAAAGCCTTACAAGAAATTATTGAACAATTACTACAAGAATAAAAGCCTTTGAAAACAACAAAAATCAAATGTTATTTTTAAGCCTATATTTGAAGGCAAACATAAACTTCAGATTTACTCAAAGATTACTAAAATTAAAGTAAATATTATTCTCTATTTTCAGAATATAATTCTTTGTTTTCAAATATGTATTTCTATTGACATTTTATTCCTGTATATTATTCTTCTAAAGTTCAAGGATTGAAAATAATTGAAAACATTTCAAAAACATATTTTGCGACACAAATTGAAAAATATTATAATTGAAAACATTGTTATAACAAAAATATATAAAAAATAGTTTTCATATGAATAATACGATTATTACATACGATATGAATAAAAGTTACAGAATATTATTACTCACCGAAACTTTTAGCACTGCTTAGTGTGAGATCACGTATAATACCGGAAAGGTATGTGCCCAGGACAAACACCAGTTGACTCGCCCTACTTGTCAAACACGCGTACTTCCCCTATAAAAACGAATCACATTTTTTGATAATAACTTATATATAATATTAATATTTATTTACATTATGTATAAAATGACAAATTTTTTTATTTCTTAGTAAATAATTGTAATAATTATTATAAGATTTTTTTTACATTCATTTCCGATTGCGATAGCGATATGCACTGATTTGCCCTTGTTCATCTTAATGGGATTTACACCTCATTTATGTACATAATATAGAGTCATATAATTAATGAGAATTTTTTTTTGTAAATTTCGTAAACAAAATGTTTTTAAAACTACTGAATAATTATTTTTTAAAATTCAATAGATATAGAAATTCATAAGAATTTTGTGATTCAATCAATTCTTAAATAATTTTCAAAAATTTTTTTATGTATTGAAACAAAAATTCAATTAAATGTAAAAAAAATTTTAAATGAAGTAATGATTGGTTTTTTTCTTACATTAATGACATATTTGTCGATAATATTATTGACGAAATCGCAGAGCTGTTCAAAATTGATGTCTTGACTCAAGACGTAAAACAGATCACAAAACGACTTGTTTATGGATTGCGTGAGACTTGTGTCCGACAATAGGGTCACAATCTGTGGCCAAATCTCTTGCGTTTCAATGCATTTAATGTCGCGACACATAATCGACACGTTTTCCGGTTGTGAGACAACTATTTTGCAGCTCTTTGTGGAACGGGAGGACAGGCAGACGGAGAGAGAGAGAAAAGGGTTAAAATTTTCAGATATCATTGAATTGTCTTCAAAGTGACAATACTTTGACTAATTGTAAAAACGAAAGCTGTCTTCGAATGGCGGTCGAAAACTGCTTCAACACATCCAACCTCTTGTTCATGATCTGAGTGGACAGTGATGTCATCGACAGCTCAATCCATTTGGGCATTGAATTCAATATATGTATCAGTTCTTGAATGAAATGCTCCGGCAATTCGTGTAAGGATTTTGTTGTCAATGAGTTTTCGATAGCCTTTCGGATCAGATAATAAAGACTTTAAAACAATTCTCATATAAAGGGGTATTTATAGTAAAAAGGGGGTCAAGACATACCGTATAGAGAACAGAATCGGAGCACTCAATGACATTAACCATAAATTGATTCTCTAATAAATGTATTAAATGTTTGGGAATTCCTGTCCAAAAGTGAGACAAATACTTGTGGACCTCTTCTGTGTTCGCGGACACAAACGTATCCAAAATCCTCTGACAATGACTTCTATACATAATTAAAAAAGTCGACAATTTTTCCTTTTCTATGTATAAGGGAATGACGAAATCGGACGCCCGTGGAAAGTGTCGGAGCTGTGGCTTAACACTGATCAGCTGAGGCACTATAGGTGTCGTACACTTCAGCGCCCGAATCGTTGGCTTTTTCAGTGATTTTATTGATTTTATTCTAATTTTTTCTCGACTTATAATTCTTGGGAAAAAAAATTATTTTTTTTTCGTTAATAATTGAAAAACTTTTTAATATTTTTTTAATGCAAACCTATTTTGAACTTTTGTTTGATTTTGTGCTGACTTTTCGTCTTCAAAATAAATGGAAGTCTTTTTGATTCCAAGGCCATAGTAATGGTATTTAGACTGTCCTCTTGTGCCCAATCGTCTCGTCGTTATCTTAGGAAACTTTTGTCGAACCAACTGTCCATTCAATGAACGAAATGTTTCACAAAAAAATAATAAAACTTTATATCAAATATGAACTTACTTTACCAAAAGCTGCGGCACCGATAGGTTTGGCCGATCTTTTCCTCATATAATCCAAGTAATGGTGATATAGTAGACATCGAGGAAGACATATGCCTTCCTTCAGCTCATAGTTGGACTCAAGCCTTGAGTGGAATAAAAAAATGATTGTAAAAAAAGAGATGAAAATCATGCCTTGAATACCAGATCAAAGTGTGTTCGTTGGCTTTGCGATGGATTGTCCTCTTGTTTGACATCTTTGAACCACAAAAACTTTTCACATACAAAAAAAGTGCTTTTTTTCACACAAATAAGTGAAGAAAACTTTTTATATTTTTATTCTACACTCTCTATGGCTGTGTTGCGGAACCACACAGTCAATGATAGCACAGGGAGTTCTCACTCACAAACCAAACAGTCTGCGAGGCATCTAATCTCGCAAACACTTAATGTCTTACTTATTGTAAACGAAATGTGGTTTTGTTTTAATAAATAAAATTTCGTTTTAAGTGAATAATAATAAACAGTTTTTCATACAATCAAACAATTGTTATCAACTTTTTCTTCTCTGGTTTTTGCCTCTCAGCCACTAATGTGTCGCATAATAAATACTGTGCGCACCGTATGGTTTAGGGCTCACATACAGTACAGTGAAGTAGTTTTTAAATTCAATAGTCTTTTGGACTTTTGATGTTTGCCGACAAATATATATCATTATAAAAACGACACTTTATTTTACACCTAAATTAGTCTCACTATTATTTAATTGTTGGGCACAGGTATGCATTGCCACCAAATTGTGTTATGTTATAATAATAATAACATTTGTATTAATTACTATACGATAAAAAAGGGCTTTAAATATTCATGTCTATAAACAGTGCCCAAAGAATAGTGAAAAATAAAATTCAAATTTATTTTCCAAAAAAAAGTTATTTACCAAAAAAAAGTCATTAATTCATTTTTGTCGCAGAATTTGCTTAACATTGAAATCTATGATTGAAATACCATTTATTAAATAAATTTTTTTTATTGCACTAAAAAAAGGTGTGATTTTTGTTTCCGTTGATTCAAAATAAAATAACAATTTTTTTTTGTTGACTTTTATTCTGTCAATAGTTTTAAGTAATTTATATATTTCAGAGTCAAATATTAAACACTCTTTTTTTATCAGAAAATATATAAAATAATTTTTTTGTTGTGTTTTATATATTATTTCATTATTGGCAATAAAGTCGACGTAACCTATACTGTATGCCCCCCCTATAGCCAGCCCTGTCAGCAATGTCTTTGTGCTGATCCGCCGGCGATAGCGAATCGAAAACAATTATCTTAATTTTGGAGCACTTTATGTATTTATTTACCAATCGATTCAATACTTATATAAATATATATATATTTCAAGCACTGAATTGAAAATAGTTTTAAAGTTTGAAAAAATAATTTTTATTAATATTTATAAATAATTTTATTTAAAACTTTATTTTCACCAAAAGTTATGCAATTTTTCAATGCATTTCATTCGCGAATCAAATCTACAAAAAACTATTGATTATATGATTTGTTCCTTCAATTGATTATAGATTTCGTTTACAGTATATATTTCACACATTTTATCATTTCTTCCGGACTTTCCCTAAACATCCGCTAAGATAACAAACACTGTATTTGTCATTCATTTCATTGAACATAAAATTCATGAATCATTTGGCGAATGAATAAACAATTATCTGATTCTCGGTTTCATTATTGAAATCAAATATCAGATTAAAAATAAAATTTTAATAAAAAAAATTTTCGACAAAACTTTTAAGTCTTTTAGAAATAATTTTATTAAAAGAGAAAATAAAACTTTTTTTGTCTTACTTTTGATGAGAGAAATATCGAAACATAAAATATGAGATAAAATCATATATTGTTTTTATATTGAGATTCACTAATAAAATAAATTATCATTTTTTACATTGAAATCAACTCATCCTTACATTGATTGCACTTAACGTGAATTCTCTTATCATTTCATATCATATGATAATTAACTGAAACTAAAACTTCATTTTAAATAGAAATAAAAGTTAATTATTTTTAATAACATTTTTGATTATTATTTCAAAGAAGTATTTGTTTTAATTAATTTTAAATACAATTGAATATTATATTCAGTATTAATATTGAGATTCAATATTATAGTTAACACTAATTACTAATATTTCTTATAATAATTTTAATCAATTTCAACACATTTTATCATAAGTTTAATTACTGATAAAAATAATTAATTCTAAATTATTTTTGATTTTTGTAAACCATCTCAAAATTGACATAAAATACATTCAAAATTAGGGGTAAAAGTTTGCGATGTATTATTTGTTATTTTTGTCTACATTTTCTTAAATGTCATAATTCTGTGCTTTTGTATCACATCAATCATGTCTTCACCGGTTGTCTCGTCAGTGAATTGTCTCATATCTGAAATGATTTTCTCTTCCAATACTTTGAATCGCCTTTTGATGTCTTCCTCGTCTTTCACAAAAAAATATTTCTTAAGAAAGTTCAATTGAAATGAGCTGATGTTGGCTACAGATATTTAAAAACAAATGTAGTATTAATTCATCAAAAATCACATTCAATACTAAGAGACAGACTTTGTTTGTAATCATTTAAAGTCATTTCGTATTTAATTTCAACGAAATTCTTGTCGCAAATGAGATCCAAATCAATGTCTTTGAATGCTTTCAAAACATGTTTGTATGCGAAGTTGAGATCAATTATTTTCATAAATTCCTTCACATGGAATGTCTTCTCATAGAATGCCTTTTCTTCTGGCGTCAAATACACGTAAAAATCAGTGTCGAGTATAATAGTCGCATAGATTTCTCCCCCTTTTGTCAGCAATCGATTGATATTTTGCGCCAAATTCTCATAATTATCCATAAGAGAGAATACACTGTTGGAGAAAATCAATGATACCTTTCCTTCGAGTGCCCTTAATTCTAGCGCCAGACTATCAAAGTCTTCCTCAAAGTCTTGTGTAATATAAGTGATATTGTCTTTCATTTGTTTCTGTTTCGCGATTTCAACCAAATATTCGCTGACATCTAAGCCATAGATATGGCCGACGCTTAACTCACTGTCCAATAGTGAAGTTAAAGCTCCATTTCCGCATCCAATGTCCAAAACAATGTCATATTTTCTATAATTTAGTTATAAATTAATATATTTTGAGAAACAAATTAAGTACTTATTAGAAATTCCGGACAGAATTTGACGAATTCTGTCTCTCTTGATGTCTTCCGTCCAATACTTATCTATAAAGACAATCCAATTGTTTGGATTCCAATCGTCTGTATTGTAAACCATCGCTATTTTTGCAGAATATTCTTCACAAATAATAACTGAAATTATTTTTGATATTTACCTGAAAGACAATTGAGTTTAGAGTGCCTTATAATAAACGTTAATACAATGCACACCTTTTGTGCCAACTGTTCATATATCTTGCACATGTCATGGCAGCACCTGGAGGTTTTACATCAAATCTGCAAATCATCTTATTTTTCGAGAAAATTTCAATTCATTTGACAATAATATTCTTAATTAATATTCAATTTTAACCATAAGTATTAACCAACACATCTTACAGACACACTTCCAGTGCACAAACACCTGAAGGGACGAGTCGTTGTTGTCATACACACATTGAGTGATGGAAAAGTCAATTGAAAATAATATTTTTAAATATTTAAGAATGAAATCATTGAATGATCTATAAATTAAAATAAAATATCCTTGGTAAAGCGAAAGCGAATTTAAAAATCATATTTACCTTTAATTCAATAATAATATTCCAATTAATTCTTAGTACTGTTTGTACTCAACATAACATGTATTCAATATTTTATTAAATTCTTTATAAAAAAATACATAAAATTTTAAATTTTATTCTAAATAATTAGAGATACAGTCAATGCACAAAATAATTACCAAGGTCAATACGAGAATAAAAATAAATTTATTTGTAAATTTGGAGCCAAAATACAAATTTAGAAATTTTTTTATCGAAATTACTCAAAAGACTTATTGAAATATAATTCAATTTATAATAATTTCATTCATTTTGTGATCTATTATGAGATCTTCGATCAGTTTTGCCGACATTTGTCCACTTTTGCTGTTTTTCATTCGCTGTGAAATTTTTTCGTATTTAGCCTTCAATTGGCTGTCGTTTAACAGACTGTCCATCGCTTCAAACACTTCCGTTTGTGTGCACTCGTATGCATCGAGTCTTACGCCTAACCCCTTGTCCACCAGTCTCTGTGCGTTGTCGTATTGGTCACCGAAAAGGGGGAAAACAATCATTGGTTTTGCAAAATATAGACATTCAGTGAACGTATTATTGCCTCCGTGTGTGAGCACCAGATCTACTAATGGCAGCACTTGGAGTTGAGGCAAATAATTCTGGCCCCATATATTGTCCGGCAGTTCATATTCATGACCCTTATGTCCCTTCGACATAATAAACCTGTGCTTTGAGTTCGAGAACAATGAAACGAATCGTTTCATAAGACAGAGCTCATCACAACCGAGGCTTCCCATCGAAAGGTATACCAACTTTCCGGACCTTTCCCTCAATTTCTCCGGTATTTCAAACACTTTCGACTCGTTGTCGACATTATAGCCAAACATAGCATCAAATCCAAACCAATTCTTCCCTTTCCGTCCGTTTTCATAATAATCCACTTCTTTAGGATAGGAATAAATATTAAGAAAAGGCGACTCATTGTAGAACTTTCCCCTGTGTTTGAGTGCCGGCGCATTCATTGTCATTAACCATGTATTAAATCTCTCCCAAACCTCTTCGTATGCCTTAGCCTTCATTCGTCTAAACTCAGCCCAAAGTGTTTTATCGCTATTCATAGCATAGCCTAAAATATGTAATTCAATTATAAGCACATATACACTGACCTACCGGTGCCATTAGGTGGTAAATTATCATCACTAAAGCTTTCCAGAGGGTTTGCCGTAATCAAAGTGATCCAGGGCACTCCAGCGCCCACCACAGCCGGACTGTATATGAATCGGTCGACAACAATGGCGTCGGGTTTGATGTCATCTATAATTCGTTTCATATCTTCGTATGAGTTTGTGATCAACTCTTCGCACAGACGTCTCACCGGCAGCGACAATGAGCACACCTTTTCGAGGGCCGACCCTCTCATGACATGCTCACACTGAAAGACACTTGGACAGCCAGCGCCGGTGCCTGTGTAGCATCGATACTCAAAGCCCTGGTCAGCGATCTTATCACTCATGGCCTCATTCACTATAAACACACAGTTATGGCCCAAAACTCGTATAGTTTTGGCATATATTTTCATAGCTTTGAAGTGACCAATGGTTTCAAAGGGAATGAATGCTATTTTAAATGCTTTACTCATATTATTATCAAAATTAATTGTAAACAATTTTAGTGCAATTATTTCAACACTCGTTAGCTATGAGTTGTGAACAACTGTTTGTCATTCAGTAGTGAAGTATTCAATGAAATATATGAACCACAATAAGTCAATCCCTAATGAAATGGCATTTTCAGTATAATCAAAGGGTTTTATTTTCTGGAATATTGTAAACAACACAATCATTATGAGAGACATAGAAGTCAAGTCATTCCTCTACTCCAATCACCATCAATATGATGACTGTCCTCTATATGTGTTGGCAATGCTTTCATAAATAGGACTTCAAATCATATTTGTATTGAAATACACGACAAAACGTTGTGTTCTTTGACTCAAAATATAGTAAATGATTGTGTTTTGTGTCATTGAAATCATATGAGAGAATATGTGTAAAGAATATAAGATAGTATTTATTCCGTACGCTATTTGTGGACACTTGGACACAATGATAGCACTGGCGAAGACTATGCGCTCAATGGGTCACAAATGTGTGTTCATTGTGTCCAACTATAAGGCTATGGCGTCGACAATCGCCAGCCATGGCCTCGACTGTCGCATATATGGCGGGCTCGACATATTAGCACTTAAAAATAAAGTCGTCCCACCCAGGGAGATGTGGCGCTCTGTTGACCTTCGCAGCAAATGTACCTTGTTTGATTTATGCAACGAATCGTTAGATATAGAAACTTACGAATCGTTGTGTGAGTTGATTAGGGCTGAAGAACCCGACGCTTTCGTCGTCGACCGATTCGTATACAGCCCGGCGGTCGTCGGCGCCGGAAAGCCCTGGGTCAAATTGCACACGGGTAATCCACTAAGGTCATTCAACTCTGATCACAACTTACCGCCATATTATTCAGGTATGGCTGAGAATGGAGTTCTTAGTGTATTATTGTGTTACGAATTGGGTTCACAACGAGTGATGGAAATGAGTTGTCATTAGTTTAAACACAATTTCTTGTACAGAATTAGAGCCAAATTGTGTTTACAATGAGTTGAAGGTATTAGTGCTAATGGGAATTGTATTGTAGATCCGATGCTCTTTCATTGGCGAGAGTTGGCACAAGTAGTGTTATGTTGGGAATGGGATGGGTTGGGGCTTACGTAGAGGCAGAATATTGAGTTCAATGGTATGAAAATAAGGTTATAATCAAGAGATTAATTAAGGGGTTATTAGTCATAGCAATTGTATATTTATTTGTGATTCAATTGTGTCCGGGTATTAATTAAACTAAGGTCTGTTTGTTTATTAGGCTATTCCATAAACAGTGATAAAACACTTTGGAATAAGTTTCGAAAAGATAGAGAATTATCACTCAATGATATGTGGCTTCGAAAGAATGAATGGCTGAAAGAGAAACACGTGGAACAGCTCAGAGATAAGGACTGTCTTTCAAACAATTCTCCATTTCTTAATCTCTATTCATATCCGAAAGAATTGGATTATTATGAAAGCGGACCGAAAGACAAGACATTCGTTTCGTACGATTCAATGACTGATTATTTTGTTGACAACGAGTCGAAAGAGTTTGAAATACCAGAAAAATTGAGACAAAGTTCAGGAAAATTGATATACATTTCAATGGGTTCTCTATTTTGCGAAAAAGATCTTATGATTCGTTTCGTTTCATTGCTGTCAAACTCAAAGCACAGGTTTATTATATCGAAGGGACATATGGGCGACGAATATGAACTGCCGGACAATATGTGGGGTCAGAATTGGTTGCCTCAACTCCAAGTGCTGCCATTAGTAGATCTGGTGCTCACACACGGAGGCAATAATACATTCATGGAATGTCTGTATTTTGCGAAACCAATGATTGTTTTCCCACTTCATGGCGACCAGTTCGACAACGCACAGAGACTGGTGGACAAGGGGTTAGGGGTAAGACTCGATGCATACGAGTGCACACAAACAGAATTGTTTGAAGCGATGGACAGTCTGTTGAATGACAGCGAATTGAAGGCTAAATACGAAAACATTTCACAGCGAATGAAAAACAGTAAAAGCAGTCAAATGTGTGCAAAACTCATCGAAGACTTGATTACAGAAAATAAAAAATAAGTAAATTTTTATTCAATATTTTGGGAATATTTTTATAAACTTAAGTTTAAAGTCGATTAAAAACATAGAATTAAAACAAAATTAGAGATTATTTATAAATAATAAAAAATGTAATTAATGGCAATAATTACTGTCTTTACATTTATTTAATTATTAATCAAATATAAACACAAAATAATTTTATTTAAAATTTATTGATAATAAATACAAACATTTAAACATTAAGTATTTTGTGTGTTTTGTTGGCCTTTGGGTCAGAGCTTCCAACAGAATATTCTAAAGCCTTACTTCAATGTTATTAAAGGAAGAAATTAAATAAATGTTTTTTAATTCAATACAACAAAAATTGTCAAAAGGGGTACAAATAGGGTGACCAACTCCATTTACACAAATCCTGTACATTTGCCTAAAAACTGTACAAAATTCCTGTACATTTCCTGTACATAGTTTTTCTTGCTAAGGGGCTATCCATATATGAGGTTTTAAATTGTGGGGAGGGGCTAAAGCTTTGCGAAAAGTATATGATGAAGGAAAGGAGGAAAAGGGTATGAATTTTTAAAAATGTTTAGATTTTACAGTTTTTAAAATGTTTTTAAAGTTTGTTTTAATTTCAACACAATTGATATGAAAGTTATTCTGTAGACAACTCTTAACAAAATTGCATTTTTTATTGAATTTCACATTTATTTTTTATAAAATAACAGATTTTTAACAAATTTATTGCAAAATTTGCTTTAAAATTAGTTGATTTTAAAATCCTGTACACTCTATTGTACAGGATTACCCCTTTCCTGAACTATGTCGCAAACCCTTAAATCCTGTACTGTACAGGCTAATCCTGTACGGTTGGTCACCCTAGGTACAAATGAATGTGTGAGTTGATTAAGGCTGAAGAGCTCGAAGTGTCGACGTAACGAACGAACGAAATAATTTTGAACAATAATATTTTGAATGAAAATACTTATATTTCATTTTCTTAAAGATACAATCAATGCTCAAAATAATTACCTAGGTCAATAATTTTATTTATAAATATATGTGGAAAAATCAGAGTTGAGAAAAAAATTTCTCAAAATTCCTTAAGAGGAACATGCTTATATTTTGAGTGAAAGAACACAACGTTTTGTCGTGTATTTCAATACAAATATGATTTGAAGTCCTATTTATGAAATCATTGCCAACACATATAGAGGACAGTCATCATATTGATGGTGATTGACGTATAGGAATGACTTGAATATATTTTATTTACATACATTTATTTCAATAATTAGGTTCCGTTACATAATTGTTAATATCTTTTGATCTAATTATGCGATTTTCAAATTCTTTTCACTAAATTAACTCTGAAATGATCTAATTTTTAAAACATAAAGGAATTTTGAATATTCAGCAAGGTAGAGATTCTGTAGAGGTTTTTATTATAATGGAGGTCTATGGAGAAATTAGGAATTTTAGAAATTTTAATGTTTTTAATAAGAATTTTATAAATTTGGAAATTAATTATTAAAAACTATAGTATTT
>JAQIXR010000213.1:0-40016 GCA_034700825.1 Quadroppia sp. Gr-Ori-00064 | reverse complement strand
GTGCAGTGACCACACCCCCACCCACACTCCACCCCACACCCCCGTGTTGGCCAAACGCCTAGTCTTTGACTTTTGCCAAAAAATAAAGTCTTTTTTTGCATTTACAAACACAAAGTGTCGTTCCCTTCCGTCGCCTGTCGTTCGCTGTCGTCGTCGTCGTTGACATTGAAAGCAATTTTTTTTTGAATATTTGTTTTATTACTAATAATGAGATCGATTTGAGACCCGTTTTTACAAATGTTGAGAACCAGTGCCTCCCGTCTCAGGTGGCGCCACAGTCGCCACGCCGTCCAATGTGTTGATAAGAATGTCTCTCAACTTGTCTAACATATAGTCACACTCGACGACAGACATTCCCGTCGCCGACAAGTAATGGCGTAACGAATGACACAACTGTTGACGACATGAGACGACATAAGACATAGAGAACAGACAGACCTGAAGACAAACCTTGTCCAGATGGTTGATGTCGACGCCACGGAATCGTTTGATTCTGTCTCTTATGGCGACTTTAGAGGCGTGACCTTTGATCTTAAGGCAGAGGTCAATGAGTTTGTTCTCCACCGAAAACATGAGTTTTTCTCTTCTTATGATTTGTGGACTCAATTCGTATGGAATCTTATAGTCGTTCTGTTGTGGAGAGAGAGACGACAGTGAGAGACAGTGGACGACAGCAGACGACACAATGATTACCTGAGCGTTCATTTGTTCCGAAAGCCAAAGACACTTGAATTTGGAGACGAGCGCCGTCTGGCGGTCGCGGTCTTCGCCACACAAATAGGGACTGAGAATGAGGGCGACGAAGGGTTGGGAGGAGTCCTTCGAGAAGTACTGCTGAAGGACGTTCTGGGTCTCGAGGTCACGGAGAGAGGGGTTGGGAACGAACGTCGGATGCGAGTGATACCAACCGACCACGTGATACGACTTTTGTTCCAACCGTTCCTTCGCCAGAGCCTGCGATACTGAAGACACACAATGACACAAAGAGGACAGTCGTGTTGGGCATACCCGGCTCCATGTCACACTGGAGGTCGTGGTCGTCTAAGGAGGCGCAAGGTTCGGCTGTGAGAATAAACAACTCTTTTGTCTTTGGATTATAAACTCCGCCCAAAAGTCCGATGACTTCAGTCCTCACGCAATGGGCGTGAATATCAATGATAGCCAACGCCTCCATCGATAGGCGTATCGCAAAGGGGGCGTCGGCTTCCGTGTCGTACGCCTCCAATGGCACGAGTTTGAAGGGGTTGGGGCGGGTGCGGGGCTGACTGGGTCTGTTGGGGGTGGGCAAAGGGGGCGTAGGAGGCGTCGAAGTGGACAACAATTTCTTCATTTCGTTGTTATCTTTGAATGAATTCTTGTTTTTCTTCTTCTTCTTAAGTGACGTCACTTTTGGTCGAATCACGTGATTCTTCCCGAACTCATTGATGGCTTTGTGCGCCTCTAAGAACTTCTGCACACGTGAGAAGGCGGTGACGTTGCCTGTGGTGGGCGTGGCGTAAGACAACAGATCATTAGATATAAGACACACCCCCTCTAAACACCCCCCCGACACTCACCAAGGTGCAAATGTCCGACTTTTCGCAACATCTCGTGATATCCGAACCTTTTTGGCCGAATTTGTGTCCAATGTTTGATAAAATGATTTCTGATTTCTATATAACTCTTTGAAGTCTTTCCTCTTTGAGAGCCGTCGAAGAATTCCGAAAGACTTTGCGCTTCGTATTCACTAAAGGCGTCCAAACCTATAGTCAATACTTCACCCGAAGTGAGGATCAGTTGAAACGACATCAATAAGGGGTCCTTCTCTTCCACACTCTCTAAGGGGGGCTCTGGTTGTGGGAGGACCATTGGCACCCCCACGCCCACCCCCTCCAACGCCTCCATCGGCAACACCTCCTCCTTCTCCTCTTCAACGGCGACGACGACGACATCTGAGACGACTTCTTGACGACCACTACTGTTGTCGTCGTTCACCACTTCTTCACAGCCATTGTTGTCTTCGCGCGAAGACATGATTTGAGAGCCTTTTGAATGGATTTGATTTGAGTTTTGATTGATTTCAATGTGTTTTTCGATACCGATATCGACGACAAGAAGAACCGTTGGCTCGCATTCGGGATCCGATTCAATGCCAGAGTCTGTGTTGCCATTCATTCTGGCCATGGATTCGATGAGAATTACGTCCAAAACTCGTGTCAAAACTCGTGTCAAATGTGGCCAAAAGTGTCAAAAAATCTCATTTTATTTGAAATGTTTTGAAATTTGTTTTGATTTTCAATAAAATAATTAATTGAAAACCAATTCAATAGGCGCTCAAATCGTGTCAACTGATCGCCAAAGAAGTGGGCCTTTTGTTGGTGTGACGCCTATGGACTAGTGTGAGGAAAGGGACCACACCTTCGATGAAGTCATTCACATCGTGTCCCACAACACAAATGACGTCCATTTATGGCAAACCCCCGATATATAGCTCTCATAGGAAGACATCAATGAATTGAATACAAGTTTTTCAATCATTTTCTCTATCATTGAGTCTATGGAACAAAACAGTGAAACAAATGTCAATTGAATTCTTAATTCTTTTGAAACTTTTTTTACCATTCGTTCAAAAGTTCTTTGAATTCTGTCAACAGTTTTGACATTCAATGAATGGTTTTTGAAATCAATTTCTAATAAATTACGACAAAAATCAAAAGTTTTTTTTGTTGCGAACACTCTTTGAGAGCACAGCTGTGGACAGGTAGGTATGGAATGGTATGTTCTGATTATACGGTGAATGGAAGGACAGGTGCTTTGATTGAGAGGTCATTGACTTTTGATTAACTCTGAAATGAATTCTTTTGTCTTTCTTTCGTTAATTTCTTTCTTCATTTGTCTTCCAATCAGTGGTCAGTGTTTTGTCATTCATTTCATTCATTCATTAAATTCTTCTTCTCTTCGGTTCCAAAGACCAGAACTGTTCCAAAGAGATAAGTGACGGATGTACCACTCCTTATACGGTCACTGACGCCGACGTAGAGTTGGCCAGACTTTACATTCAGACCCGTTTCGTAGAGGAGGCGTCCATTCCGCCCCCCCTTAAGCCCTGCCCTCGTCTTCACGTTCGGCGAAACTTCAAGTGTTTCAGCGCTGAAGAGAAATCACGTCTTTTGTCAGCTCTGAAGACATTGTACTCTTCGGGGAGAATGTGGTCACTGGCGGACACTCACGCCCAATGTTGGCATCCATGGCATAAGGGGGTTGAGGGCCCCACTGCCCACCGATGGCTTATGAACCAATTAGAGCTCTCGCTTTTGGCCATTGACTCTGACGTCACACTTCCCTATTGGGTAAATATTGTACTCTCTTATGCCCCCCCTCTGACACCCCCACCACAGGTCACCTCCGAGGACTGTCAACGGCCTCACGAGTCGTCCATTTGGCGCACTTTCGGCACTTCCGGCACAAACGCCACCGACTATTGTGTAACCGACGGCCCATTCACTGCGCAGACGCAGAGCCGTTGCCTTAAGCGCCAGTGGCGACACGACGGCTCAATAAGTCCGTGGAATTGCCCCGAAATCGAACACTTTGTTTACTCCCTTTCCCTACCCTTGGCCTCCATTTACTTCTTCACACTCGGACAGCACTTCCATCAACATCTCAACATTGGCGGATGGAATGGTCATTACAGTGACATTTGGGCCCCCTATGAGTGAGAATCATAACTAAAACTAAAAAAAAGTTCTAAACCTTCCGTTCCTTCACATAAAAAAGTTTCGTTTTTCATATGCATCACAACTATTACACGGAATGCGTTCTCACGCGTTGGCAGCTCTCCTCCCCCTCCAATCTCGTCCCCCTCGCCTCCTATGACCAAGGTTGGCGTATAGACCCCCTGACACACGCCCGACTCCCCGCAAACCTCACCAGTGATGTGATGTGCGGTACGAATGGGACACGAGTTCTGAACACGTGGTTCCTTGGGTTCGGCGATCAATGCTTTGTTTGCGACCAAATAGTGATTGCAATCAAACAGCTGTTGAGCTCTAATACCAGTTCTTCTAATAGTTCTGTAGTCTCTGGAAGTGGTCTCAGAGCAGAGCAGAGAACGCGAGCACGTGTTCGTACGCGCCTCGGCTTCGGTGTAGACACGCGTCAGAAAACCCCTTTCGATATTTTACCCCTTGTGACGCCCCCCGCCTCCCAATGCAACCCCAAATGCGCTCCAATGCCATTCCCTCCCCCATACATGGCTTCGGCGAACGGAAGACGACAATTGGAGAAAATGAGGGAATGGGAGGTCGACTTAGGTCTGGCCATGCAATCAGCGGATCTCGTGATGAAGAGTATTATTGAATCGTTTAATGCATTCCAATATTGTTCGCCATTTATTGGACAAACTTTGGACCAAAAGAGGGCTAAAAATGGACACAAAAAGAGAGCAAAGAGTCAGAGAATGAGAGATAGAGTGCGTGACTGAATGACTCCCCCTTTGGACCAAAAACTCCCCCTTTTTATGAAATGCTTTAATAAAGTCATTAAAAAAAGTTTTCAATTGTTTTCACATTTCGTTAAACAAACAGAAAAACCATTAAAAATGAAAATGTTTTGTTGTCTCGCGATCTCTTGTCTTCTCATTCTTCTCCTCTCCTTTGAGGTCACGCTCGAGAACCACAACAATGAAGAAGAAGTGCTCAACGAATACAAAGCGCTTTTGGTATTGAATTCAAACTAAAAAATCAATTTAAAAATATTTAATTGACTTCTCGTGCCTTAAGACCAAAAAGTGTCGCAAACAAGACCTCAAACAACTCGAGCGCCTATTGGCTGACATTCTCGTAAGTCTTCGTTGTGTCCAATCATTACAACTCATGACTAATGTGTTTTCCATTTCCATCCACTCCTCCTTTAGAGCCATCTCTCACTCATTCTCTTCCAAAGCCATTGAAGGCCACCGAAAATGACTATAAATTGAATCAAATTTTATTAATAATTGACAATAAAAATGAATTTTTCTCTCCTTCTGCTCCTCGTCCTCCCGGTGCTCTTGACCACTGGTCAGTCGCCACCAGATCAACAGGCAATGCTCAAAATGCTCGGCACTCTATGCGCGCCATCTCTCGGTCCACAACTGGCGGCCAAAGTGGTCATATGTGAGGCCATTATAGGATCGGAAGTAAGTCTGAGTCAAAGGGAAAAAAATTCTTTTCATTCTTCAAATGTTTTGTTCAAAAGTATAGACAAATGTTCGCGAAGTGCGCTCTCGAGACACTCGGCGTTCCAGAGCTCGCACTTCCGCTTCTCTGTTATCAGGCGTTTCCGGGAAGAGAACAGGTTTAACAATCTCTATGTCTATGTCCTCTCATTCACCACTTCTTGTGTCCAACAGCTGACGGATTGCGTCAATAAACAGGAGTTAGTTATGGCCGCGAAGACACCCGACATTCCCGTTGAGGTCAGGGATCAATTCAAGGCTCAATATCAGGTAAGGAAAGGCATGATTGGTCGTCGTCTGCGGTCGTCAACAGTCGTCACACAATTCTGTCTCTCTTTTCAGGAATGTATGCAAAAAGCGCTGTAAATGCTGTTCATTATTGAGAACGCAATTCATTGAGAAATTCATTCAATTTTTTGCAAACTTTTTGATATTTTTTTTGATAAACTTTTCGCTGATTTTGACTTTTGTTTCCGTTTTTTGATAAAAATAATTCAAATTATAATTAAATAAAATATTATTTTTCACTAAAAATGTCTTTCATTTCATTTCATTTGTCTTTCAATGACTTCTTCGAAGACTTGTTCTAAACATAGAATTCAATGAACAGTTCTGACCACAAACTGACCACACATTCAGTCCCTCTCCCCTCTCTCTCCCCACTATCAACAGCACGAACAGCACATCCGGAGTCCATATCCGGAGTTGGCTATCAGTAGAACCACTCTATCACTGATCAAAAGTTTTATAGCATTTGTAAGCACTTTGTGTTCAATAGAAATGCATTCAAAGCAATGATAAGTTTTATGGTATATAAGGGACAGTCGTTTACTCCAGTAGTCATTCATTCTTAGTTCAAGTGTTCTTCTCTAAGAAATATAGTGAAGAATAGTGACCACAAGAATGCGTTTCCTCTGCGCTCTTCTCTTCGCGGCATTCGCTTCCGGTATAACAAGAATTCATTCATTCATTGCTTGTGTTTAACCCTTTCCTCCCTTTTCTCAGTAGCGGTGTTGGCTTCCATCAGTCGCCCCCAGGTGTCAGTACGTCTCGCTCCGGGACAGACATACATCTATGAGTACTCGTCGCGCCTCCTGACGGGTGTTCCGCAACTCGCGGATCAATTCTCTGGCTTTGAGATCAAATCAGATCTCATTCTGCAGTCAATGTCCGACTCAGTGGTGGCCATGAAGTTGACCAATATTAAGGTCGGCAAACATAACGGACCCGTCGGTAATGACTTTCCCGCCGGTGACGTCATTATGGACCATCAGATCAACGCTCAATACCAACGAGAGCTCACAAAACCCGTCCGTTTTGTGTACTCCGAGGGCAAAGTGAAGGCCTTCGAAGCCGACCAATCAGAGCCCGAGTGGTCGCTCAATATGAAGAAAGCCATACTTTCTCTGTTGAACGTAAATCTCGCGCCAAAAAAGATTATAAAATCACTGAAAACCAATCAAATCAATAGACCGGACGTCGACTTAACTGTCTTTCCTGTCTATGAGGTATGAAATAATTCATTGCAACAAAACTTTTTTAGAACTTATACTATAATTCATTGCATTTCTCGCCACAGGAGGGCATTGGAGGCGTCTGTGAGACTGTCTATGAGATCCTGAACTCTCCCGACCCCAAGAACTCCGACCCCGAAGTGGCCTTTGTCCTCAATGTGACCAAGACCAGGAACTACGACAACTGTCTCACCGAACCCACCATCGTCAACGACAACTTCGATGTCCGCGGGTGTCCCTGGGTGTGCCGAAAGGAGAAATCCTTCGCCGCCGTTCCCGGCTATTATCCGACGCCCGACGCCGTCACCGACCCCTACATGAGTGGCTGTCCCTGCGGTAAAGAGCCTCACGAATCACCCGTTGACTCGTTTGCCTTCACTAAGTATAACATAAGTCTTCTGTCATCCGTTCCCACAATTGAGAGCATCTTCTCTGAAGGCAAGACTCAGTACACGACAAACGGAGATCAGCTGATTGTCATCACTCAGCAGAACCTCACACTCGCGGCCATAGGTGGCGCTGTCGCTGCCATTCCTTCCATTCCTCGACCCCTCCGTCACAATGAACTCTCTTTCCGTATCCCAAAACCAGTTCTGCCAAAGGGTGCGAAAGTGCCCCTCGATATACCCTATTACCACCTTTTCGGTGAACCCAATGTTGAAGAACTTCAAACATTGATTCCAGAATTGTTGGACTCTTTGGCCTCAGATATCGTGGCTTCAGATTTGGGAACGTCTAAAGACTTGATGCAAAAGACGGTACAAATGGTTAACGCAATGGCAGTACTTCCACAACACTCTCTTCTCTCCATCTTCGAAGAGGTGGCGCCACAAGGACAGTCACTTCGCGCCACACAAAAGGAACAGGTCATCAGGAAGTTGTTCTTAGACGCCCTTCCACTCGCCGGCTCCAATCAGGCGGCGCTCTTCATCAAAGCACTCATTCAACAGAACAAAGTGACGACATTTGAGGCCAAAGAGTTGGTGGAAGCGGTTCCACAGAATCTCTTTCTCATCGACACCGAAACCATTGACGCATATCTCGAGCTCTTCCAGAGTCCCAAAGTTCAGGCCCGGCGCCATCTCGCGGCCTCCACTGGAATCGCTTTCGGAAAAATGGTTAAAGAGGCGTGTGTTAAGAGACAGGCCACGCCCGGAGACATCCCCGACCAGAATCAGGTGCCCCACTCCAAGCGCAATCTGCCCGCGCAACTCGTCGTACAGCCCTCTGACCCCCAGAGTGCGTCACGTGTCACCGTTCAGCAGATCCAGAGGACGTCATTCAGTCAACGAATGAAACGCTCCATCGATTGGGAGGAGTCTTTCAATCAGGACTTGTGCGCAGTCGCAGACGTCGACAAATACGTTCAGATCATTGGACGCCTTCTCGACCAATCAAAGTCCTTCCACAAGAAGGTTATCCTCATTGAGACCCTCGCCCATATGGGCGTACCCCAAGCCCTCCCTATCCTTGAGCCCTACATCTCCGGCAATATCGCGCCCTCAAAGTGTCCCGGATATGTCGTGGAGCACAAGAGCCAATTGGACGAAGAGTGCGATTTCATCCGACAGGTGGCGATCTATGCGCTGTCACACATAACAGAGCACTACCCGAAACAAGTGGCGCCTCTGGTGTTGCCGGTGTTCAACGACAAGTCAGAGCCCTATGAGATCAGAATCGCGGCCTTCACTACATTGGTGTTCGCGGACGCCGACAAACAAGTGCTCGAAAGAATCGCTTCAGAACTCCATCGCGAAAACAACCGTCAAATCCGGTCTTTTGTCTTCAGTGCTCTTCAGACCATTGGAAACATAACTCTTCCCTGTTTCCGAAAGATGGCGCTCAACGCCAACGCCGCCTTCCAACACGCGCCCGAATCTGACTTTGGCTACCAGTACTCGAAGATGTCTGGCGCCGGCTATTACGACGAACACAAGGACTTTGGTCTCTACACAGTGTCCGAATGGGTTGCGAACAATATCTCCCGAATCCCGAGAAGCGGATACTTTAGCGTCGGTCAGACTTCCGGTCCCTTTGAGGACGAACTCATTCAACTGGGATTCAGTGCAAAGGGAATGGAGTCGTTGGTAGAGCGCGCTCTCGAACCCAATGGACTTCTCGCCGATATGTTTGAGGGACTGAACGCTAAGGGGAAAGACAGACGAGTGACGAAGAGGAACGCCGACAGCGCACAGATGGCGCTCGAAGCGCTCAAAACCAAACTAGGATTGGAGACGAGAGCCGACGACGAGCCGAAAGCAACCATTTTTTTCAAACTCTTTGACAGAACTTCTTATTATGCTTTGGACAAACACTATATCCATGGCCTCATCGACGAGATGGAGGACTCACTCAAAGACATTGCACAGAATCTAATTCAAGGTCAAGACTATCATTACGTTAAGTTAGTTATGCCGAGTCAGCTGTACAAGGTCGTTCCCTCCGAGATTGGTCTCCCGATTGTGGTCACACACAGACACCCGACCATTGTCTCGGTGAAGGTATCCCAGGCCAAACTCCAACTCGAGACGGCGCCAAAGACCATATATCCGGTCGGCGCGAACCTAACGGTTCAAATAGAACCTTCGCTTTTCTACAGTTCATATGTGTTTGCATTCGCTGTCAATACCCCCGACAGACAGGCCTTCGGCGCACACATTGACAAAACAACTCAAATGTCATTTCCCGTCGAACTCAGTATTGGGTTCTCGCGACCCAAGAATCTGCTCACGTGGTCAGTGATCCCGAAAGTCCCGCAAGAGGTCGTCTTTCACAACACAGAAGTCAATACTTTCATAGCGAAGGCCAATATTGCCGGCGCTCCCGATCGCGATTGGCTCCAAGACGCCCGAGCCATCAAAACAATGGCCGTTCCCTTCAAACACGAGAAGACATTCGGACAGGAAGTGCTCGGACTCGGAGTTCGCGTTCAACTCAATTCCGAGAATCCGTGGAGTTCTCAACCCTTCTACTCGTCAGAGACTGCGCAGAAGTACGGACTCGTGCCGGCGTTGGTGGAGGCGTGGCGTAACCCAGGCCTCGCCCCTCGCGAACTTCACGTCCAATTGGAGTCAGACAGAGACGAACCAATCAGTGGCTATGACTTTACTCTACGCTATAAATGGATTTCAGACGACGAGTCGTTCGGCGACGACGACGACAGCGACGAAAGTTCCGCTTCCGATGAGTCAGACTCTGACCAATCGGACACTTCTTCCTCATCCAAGTCCAGCGAATCGCGATCTTCAGAGAGCAAGAGCTCCTCATCCAAGAGCTCAAAGTCATCCAAGAGTTCTCGATCTTCAGAACAGTCGGACGAGTCTAAGGAGATCAAGGCCAAACACATCCGTGGCCGCATGGCCAAGGTCATCAACTCAAGGTCAAACGAGTCGGCCAAAGACCGATCGAAGCGTTCGGCCCATAAGGAGACGAACGAGTCTTCGGACGAGAGTTCGAATGAAAGCGGTTCCAAATCTTTCTCCAAAAGCGGTTCCAAAGAGTCTTCTCAGTCTTCGTCTTCGGAGTCCAAGTCATCGGAAGAGAAGCGAAAGAATAGATCGAAAAACGATAGAAACAAAGGCTCAGAGTCTGCGCAGTCGTCAGAGTCGAGCAGTTCTTCGTCAGAGTCGGACCAAAGCGTGTCATTTGAGGACAAAGTTTTCGATTACGAAGACGTTATGCGACTAATCCTCGCTCAAGACTTTAAGAGACATTCGATTAAACGCATCGCAAAAGACATGATCCGAAAGACACAGAAAGTATGGGAACACAAATGGGATGACGATTTGGACTCGTCTTCTGAGGACAACTCGGATCAGAACGAGAATGAAATTATGCCGCAAACCATAGCGCATGACATCGCCATCACAGCTGTGGCTCGTGGACCCCGTCCCACCTATTATGCCGCAAACGTACTGTACGTCCACACCTATGACCACCGAATCGTTTGGTTCAAGACTGACGGACACATCAAAGCGCCGAAGGGTGTGTACATGCAGGTGCCGACTCTGTTCTGCGCCGACGCAGTCATCGCCTTCCCTACCATTCCCAACGAATTCTACTACAATCCGACTCAACTGCAGTCCCAAAAGGCCAAAATCCAAGCCCAGGCCGGTTGGGGTCCTCAGTGTCATAATGACGGAGGAATTATCATAACTGGAGTTATGGAACAAACAGAGGATCAAGTGATTCGTCCAGAAGATATGGCAGTACTAGAGGGCGCCTCTGCAGCACATGTCAAGTCGTGGTTCTATAGACAGTGCGATATCGATAGAGCGGAAGGAAAGAGTCAGTCGTATGCCTGCGAGAGAGCTATCATTGAGGACTCGTTCTTCAATCAACTCATCGTTGATCTCAAGTATAAGAATGTTCCGAAAGAGTTGAAAAACTTGACCCAAAAGGCGTCGCTCGCCCTCAAGGTCGCACTCTATGACCACCTGGAGATCAATGGACTAGACGTGGACAACGCCGACGACCAGATCCGAGTCGTCGCTCAATACTCGTCACGCATTCCGGACATACAGTTCGCGAACCTTCTCATCAAAACACCCGAAGAGAACGTTCAATACTCGCGAATTCACGTGCCATACCTGAGGCCAGTGTCGGCTCTGTTGCCCACACGAGAAGTCTTCGCAAATCTCTTCACCGGTTATGACGACATCGACACGTGTTCTCTGATGGAGGACTACATCCGCACGTTCGACAACGTGACCTTTAAGACACCCGCACAGCCTTGTCAGTACCTTCTGGCCAAAGACTGTTCACCGAAAGAGCGATTCTCTGTCTTCGCACAAGTCTTGGACATTGAGTCCAAAACCAAAGCAATAACTGTCATAACTCAAGGCTCGGAGATTAAGCTCCTCCCACCCCAGCAGCACAACGTCGCACAAGTGGTCGTCGACGGACACGCCCACGAACTCTCCTTCCGTAAGGCAATCACCCTTAAGGGGGCAAAGAATGACATCCGAATCTACTTGCGCGCAACGCCCTCTGACGCCTTCAATCCCATTATTGTCGTCCAGTCCGACATCAATGACCTCGAGGTCAAGTATGACGGAAAGAACGTCAAGGTCGAGGTTGGCGCCATCTATCAGGGAAAGACATGCGGTCTCTGTGGCGACAACAACGACGAGTCGGACGAAGAGTTCTCTGGACCCGACCAATGCATCTATGAGTCGGCGCAAGACTTTGCCGCCTCCTATGCTCTGGCGGGACAACACTGTGAGCAGAACCCCCTGCCACAGGGGCCAAAACGGTGTCCCGTGAAGTACGACAGCGACTCTTCTGCGCAATCTCTGGACTCGCGATCACAAGAAGTTGTGAAAAAGACTGTGAAGACAGTGATTGGTCCGAATGGAGAGACGACTCAATTGGTTAGACAAGAGATCATTGGTTCAGAACTCAGTCAACAACAGCGAAGTCAACAAATCCAAACTCAGGCCAACATTGAAGAACTGCAACGAACACAACAACAACAGCTCGAGAAACAACAGCAGAGACAAGACGGACAGCCATTAGGACCCGAACAAAAACAAGCCCTCTATGGCGCCACTCCTCAGCAGCAGAAGATTCTTCAACGCATGCGCACTCAATATATCACAAGAGACGACATGATCTGCTTTACCACACGTCCCGTTCTCTCCTGTGTTTCCCCCTCTTCTGCCACTCAGACAAAGGCCATGAAAGTGGACTTTCACTGTCTTCCGAAGGCGAGTCCATTCACACAACAGCTGATTGTGGACAGCGATAAACAGGTGATCAAACAGCTGATGAACAAACGCGTAGACCTCCGACAGTCCATTGAAGTTCCCGTCAGTTGTCTCTAAACACTCTTTGCTTTAAAACTCTTTTGTTTTCTCAATAATTATATAAAAACTATAATAACTATAACTATAATAACGCTCTTATCGTAAATCAAATAAACTTTTGTTTCAACAAAAAAAAAACTTTTTTTCATTTCATTACAAAAGCATTCAATCAATGAATGGATAAAATTCTTTAAATATTTTGTACTTCTGTTGACATCCCTTTCCCTTCAGTTGTTGTGATAACAATTCGTTTCTATACATGAAATTCACAGACAATTAAAGAGAGAAAACATTGTCTCAAATGTCTGTCGAAAGGCATAAATATTTGTTTGAATTTGTCGTTCATTTCAATGCAATGTTTCGCCAATTGGTCGACAGTGAGGCCAACGCCCGACGCCTTCAACGCATCGACAACTCATTCTTCGGCACGACTTCTTCCACTCTCTCTTCACTCACGACAAGAGTTCTTGTGGCCGAAGGACTTCTTCAGAAGAGTTGTCGCAAAGGATGGAAAGTTCGAAAAGTGTTTCTCTTTGACGACCTCTTAGTCTACGGAACCGTTGTCTTCGACGAGAAGTACTTCTGTAGACAACGAGTGATTCCTTTGGCGGACATACAGTTAGAGGACATCCAAGAGGGGAACGGGTGGATCGTTAGGAGCCCTGAGAAGTCGTTTGTTCTAATGGCAAACACCGCCACCGAAAAGACCCAATGGATGACACACATAGACATGTGTCAGAAGAAGAAGAAGAGATCAGAATTGACGACAGAATTGGCGGCCGTTTGGGTTCCGGACAGAGAGAGAGTCGGATGTGAAGAATGCAAAGTTCTGTTCTCCACTCTCACCGCCAGACGTCATCACTGTCGCCGTTGTGGTCATGTCGTGTGTGGTCAGTGTTCGCGACACAAACACGTGATCCCAAACGTGGCCCCGAAAGAGGTTCGGGTTTGCGACCACTGCTACCATCTGTTGGCGCAAACTTTGGTCAAGAATTCGATATTTTATTTTTCATTTGAATAAAAGTTTTTATTAATTGAAAACTCTTTCAAAAATTCATTTCAAGTCTTCAAAGCAATGATGAGTTCAATGACCACTAAAGCACTTTTCGCAACAATAGACGACTCCAAAGAGCGCGAACAACACGACTGACCACAAGACCAAGAGTCCGCCCAACGAACCCGAATAGACGCTGAGAGGGAGGTGTGGCTGAAGAGGAGGGAAGGCGTGGCTTATGGCGACCACAAGCGACACATTGGAAGCGCTGTCTTCGGTGGCAAACGCAAGAGGCCACAAGAGTATGAGAGGACAGTCGTGTGGACACTGGCGCTGACAGTCAGCGACCACTGACGCCATTTCGGGACTGCAGTCGGACTCGAAGTGAGGACAGAGACGAAAAGTGCGGTCAAAGTCGTCTTCGAAGGCCAACACGTGTTTGGGAAGACACGCGCGACAGAGGGCGCGAACAGCACTGACTTCACATTCGTGGCGACAGAGAAAAGCCGTTTTCGGACAATTGGCCGACGACTGAGTCCACAGACGATGCCTTTTGTTGAACGCGAGTCGAAGAAAGTGTCGCTGATGTCCGTTAGAGGAGTGGACGGAAAGGCGGAAGTGTTGACCACCACTTCCGGTCACATTCATCTCCATTCGTATGGAAGTGACGGTCAGTGGGAGTGTTGTGGTCAGACATTGGTCGGACTGGTGGACAGAGGGCACGGAATTCCCGCACGAAATGACTTCTTCTTCTGCTTCGGTCAGAGTTGTGGTCATTATTATTGAGCACTCGATGTGGTGTTCAGTGAGTGTTGTGTCGAAGAGATCGCTGACCAGCTGTTGACCGGTTGTCCAGTTGTGGTCAGTAGTAGTTGTGGTCAGACATAGAGTGAGAGAGAGTGGCGAAAGACTGGACGACAGATTCGTGTCTCCGAAGAACCCAATCGTCAGAAGAATTGTTTGCAAAAGAAAACCATTTATACAAAGACAGAGAACAAGAAGTTTGCAAACATTGTTCCAATTCATGAGTAGTTCCAGAGGTTTGTTGTCTTCAACAGAAGTAGTAGTGGTTCCAGAAGAAGAAGAAGTGGTAGAAGAAGAGGAGATCCGCGCCAATGAGGACACCTCTTCGTACACCCCCTCTGGAGAGGGGGAAAGGGGGACGACGTCTATGGGGGGCGAGAGGGGGGCGAAGGCCATCTCGCGAACATTCTGCCATCTGGTGAGCGTCGGGCGAAGAGCATTGGCTGTGGTTGTGGTGACTGTGAGTGTGTCGACGCTGTGGTCATAAGCAATGCTGAAGTGTTTCTTCTGTTGAGACACTGGAAGTGGTTTAGGATTAAAGAGGACTTTATGGACATTAAAGCCGTCAGACATGACTGTAGTCATAGAAACGAAAGACAAAACACTTTTATCTCTAAATAAATCTTTATTTGATTGACAGCTCTCTCGAGGGGGGCGTCACAAATAGGTCACTCCGGAACCTCCTCTTTTGTCTTTTTCCATTCGGGGGTCTTGGCCTGGGGTGGGGTATAGAGAGAGAGGGCAGAGAGTGAGTACAGAACCCCCACTACAGTCCAAACGACACTTACGTCACTAAAACCCAACTCTTTGTTAATGTCTTTCTTCACTGCTCTAAGACTTCCCTTCATATCGAGTTTCGCTAATTTCATAGTCCATTGTCTCATCTTTTCCAACTGTGTCGCCGTCTTTGAGATCTTCTTCAGCGGCGGAATCACACTAACGGAGATAAGGGGGGGTCAGGGGGAGCATAAACACAACAGCCAATCACACTCACAATCTTCCTCTGACGTCATTGACTTTTTGTGACAATTCGTTGATCTGTTGACCAAAAGTCGATCAAAAGTTTGTTCACTCAATACTGACCCCCACTGTTGACCCCCTCCTCTAACCTCATACTCTTTAGTACACGTCTCCACTTCGAGATCAAACTTCAAACCATCCAAACGAAGAATGCGTTCGTGATATTGACGACAAATGTCTAACAATTCGTCTAAACATCCATTGAATGAATGCATTGAAAGAACATCCCTTTCCTCCTCTCAAACCCTTACATACCTTCTTCTGCTTCTCTCCAGTTCTTCGGTCTTCCAGTTCTCTCTTCAATAATCCTCTTTCTCTCAACCATTTTCATCTCTTGTTCTCTCTTTAGCTCTTCGGCGGCTTTTTTTCGCAACAATTGCTGCGAAATATCACAAGAATTGACTCAACAATTGATACAATGGTTGACCCCCTGCACCCTTACCCGTAACTTCTTCTTGCGCTCGGGGGTCATGAAACCCCTCTTCTTTGTGGACTTGCATTCAGCCTCCAGGCGCTGACGGATTTCCTTTCTTTTGCGCTCTTTTTCGTCCTTCGAAGAAGAAATAGAAGACATCTCTCACTCAATAGAAGACTTGAAGACTCAGTGAAGACAAACAAACCATTTTGTGATCCATTTCTGCGCCAAACGAAAGAGACTTTTGTTTTGCCCTTTCGTTGGCTTTGAGTCCTCTTTATATACGACAAGAATTGAGCCAAAAGTTCGTCAAAAAAGTTCTCAAAATATCTCTCAAACAAAACAATGGGTTTTAAAAGCATTTTAATTGCCTTTCAATTGATCGCTATTTTGAGCGAAATTCGAGACAAAAAGCATTCATAAAAATCGAGATTTTATTCAAAGATTAGTTTCTGTCAAACGATTAGTTGTTCTCTACGTCTATCAGTGGTAGTAGTCTTCGTCGTCGTCGTCTCTTCAGCTCCCGGTGCTCTCTCTCTGTCATCACTTTGTTCCTGCAATCCATTCCGGTTTGTTCTCTTTCCGGGGCTAAAGAACAACAAGTGGTGAACAAGATGTTGAGTCACGTGTCATACCTTTGTCTCATCCAAGTCTATCTCCTTCTTCACCGGCTTTAGAGCTCCTCTCATGTCCATCTTCGCCAACTTATACGTCCATTGTCTCATCATCTCTAACTGTGTCTTATATTTGGACACTTTCTTCAGAGGAGGAATAATACTAATAGAAGAAGAGGTAAGTAGTGGTCAGTTCAACAGTCAGACTGACCACTGGTCAGTACAACACCAAAACACTCACAACTTTCCTCTCATATCGTTGACACGTGACTGCAAGTCATTGATCTCATACTCTTTAATACAAGTAATGAGTTCTAAATCCCATTTGTCTTCATTTAATTTATAGATCCGATTGTAATACTCCTTACAAACAGACATCAGTTGTGTCTCATTCGCGTCGTTAACTCTCTTTGCATTCCCCGCTCTCTCGCCAATCACTTTCAGCCTTTCCTTTTCCTTCAGTTCCTGTTGTCTCTTCACTTCGTCCGCGGCTTTGCGTCGAAGCAATTGCTGTCAAA
The DNA here is from genome assembly GCA_034700825.1 of Quadroppia sp. Gr-Ori-00064. Classification (NCBI taxonomy): domain Eukaryota; kingdom Metazoa; phylum Arthropoda; class Arachnida; order Sarcoptiformes; family Quadroppiidae; genus Quadroppia; species Quadroppia sp. Gr-Ori-00064. Next base: position 23,133 of record JAQIXR010000213.1, on the reverse strand, counting down.
AAATCAAACACAAAGACAATGAAAACAATGAAAACATTGGATCCGCCACTCATTCACTCACCCGAAGCCTCTTCTTACGCTCGGGGGTCATAAACCCCTTCTTCTTCGTGCTCTTCATCTGAGCCTCCAGGCGCTGACGGATCTCTTTCTTCTTGCGCTCCTTCTCTTCGAACTTTGCCTTCGCTTCGTCGGCCTCGAAGTGGACACAAAAACGGGTCAATTTGTGGACAATTTTGTTTGAGATAATTGTTTACCATTTTTTGTGGTTCTTCTCCAAAGATATCAAAGAAAGCAATGAAATGAATGACGAGTTTTTGGAGACGAAAACAGACCCAAAATAGACGCCAAAGACTTATTTAGAAGTGCTCTCACTCTCTGTGTGTCGACAGTGACGGAACCGGTGATAGTGTTACAGCTCTTCGGCCACACACTCGACCACTGGTCATCCGATGTGGCCGAGAGTGTAGAGGTGGACAGGGGGGTCACGTGTGTGCAGAGAGACCGTCCACACCCACCACTCCACACCCACATACGATGGCTCCGCCACTGAGAAACAAAAGTCGAGGAATGGATGCCAAAGAAGTGCCAAAAAAGTGTTTTCGTTGAATGTGTGCCAAAACGTCATTCACTGACCACAATATGCGCTGACATTCGCTTTGCTGTCACTCCTTCTGAGACCAAAATAGAGACTCTTTTTCTGTGTCGCGACTGCTCTCAAACCAAACCAAACCATACTCTCTCTCATGACTACAGGCGCTGCCACTGCTGTTGTGCTGCCACTACAGTGTTGGCACACTTCTGCCCTCCCTGTGCTCAAGGACTCCTCGCGCGAGCAGTGGGTGTTTTATGACATAGAATACGACCCTCACTCCGACCAACTGACCGTTGTTAAAGTGGACACATTCGGCCATCGCAGTCACGGCGGTGGCGGCGCCGGGAGGCCACTGAAGAGGAGCGTCACGTTCCGCGAGGACACGATCGACATTCTCGAAGAGTTGGCCAGAGTTGCGGAGGACGAGGACAGCAGAGGAGCGCCACCTGTCGACGGCGTCGTTGATCTGACCCCCAAAGCCTTGACTGCTATAGTGGTTGTGTCCGTACGTAAGCTTTGCTCTGCTTTTCATTCAAGTCATTCATCAAAAAAAATTTATTGTTTTTATGACAGCTTTTATCGACTTTAATGACTGTATTTGTGCTGAAAATTGTCTTCTTTTGAGAGACTTTTGTCACAAAAATGCTTTAAAGTCACGAATTGCGTGACTTTTAAACATTCACACAGAATAGGGGGAGCTTTGGACAGCCCCTGACTTTTCTATCTCTCACTCACTGTATATTTGATACGCATTTCAGTCCAAACGAAATATGAGTTCCAATCAGTTCCAGAGCACAGCCGTTGCCGTCCAATTGGCCAGAGTCTATCGTCACGTGCAGTTGGAGAACACCGAAGAACGGAATAGTTTTGATAAATTAGAGTCATTTCTCTCAAAGACTTTTCTCATAATTTCGCCATCAATTGACTCCTATATGACTCACGACAAGCCATTCCGTCGTCTCCTAATCGCCGCTGTCATCAAAATGACTGCATTTGCATTTGTCGTACGTTTTGCCGTCGGGGTAGTCAAAGACAATGCACTCACTCGACGCCTAACCAGTAATGCAAACCATATTCTAGCGCCGGGCCATTCGGTGCTCATCTCTTGTGTGCTCTCCGGTGGACATCTTGTGGTGGTACTTCTTGGCGTCTTCATCCTCTACTACGACAAGAGCCAAAAGCTGACAATTCTTCAGTTTATGTATGAAATCAAGTGTCAAGTGATGTCGAGTCCATTGAATGCCAAATACAGACAAAGATATTATAAATATATGAATTTCATTACACGTCACGTGTCTTGGCCTCTACTCATCTCACTGTCCATACAGTCAGTGGTGCTCTTCTGTGCGCCGCCAATCGTGGCCATCACTAACGACGGCGACTACTCGTGGCTTTCCATTGCCTTTTGGACACCCGTTCACGTCGTGGCTATTCTTGACTTTTATGCCATAGTTTTGGGTGTCTTTCGCTTCTGGTTTCTGACCCTAACATACCTTCGCTATCAGTTCAAACAAGTCGACGACCAAATAGCCAGAGCTGTGCTCAGACACGACCCGCAGATGTTGAGGAGGGCTCTCGTCGCCCACGACCAGTGCTGCCGCCACACGGCGTCACTCAACCAATCGTTTAATTATCTGCTGTTAATTATGTACGTTTTGGCCAAACCCGCACTCAATGTTCTGCTCTATTGTACGCACGCCCCCAACACACACCCACTCACACGTATGGCCACAACAAACATCTTCGTCGCCTGTCTTTCGGCCATCTTTGGTGTGAATCTGTTGTGCGCCAGTGTCGCCACCTTCGCCCACCGCCCCCTTCGTCACGTGTATCGCATGCGCCACCTGTCGGCCGTACAACAGCTCAAACTGCAGGCATTCACTGAACGCCTTTCGGGACCAGTGATTGGTATCTACTGTTGGCGTCTCTACGCTATGAATAACTATAAGTTCTATCAATACCTGATGGGATGGACAGTCAACTACTTCCTGATCATAAAACTCATCAACGATTCGAAGGAACGAAACGAGTTTTGAACGAAAGTAGACACAAGTTCAAGGCCTCTCTCACAGCACAGGGAGGTCTGGCTCTACACAGAGTGTATTTAAGGAAATGCTTATGCATTCACTCATAACGTGTTTGCAATGAAAAAATGTTTCCGTATTTCAAAACAAATCATTTATTTTTGCATTTTTTTTGCACAACAAATAAATTAATTATAAATACATTCAAAGAGTCTTTGCTTTGCTTTGCGTTCGTCTGTCTGTCTGTCCTTCCGTCCACTCAGGCTCACCGACGGCGCCGTCTGAAGAAGACCGGCCGCATACCAAACGGTGCCGCCGCTCCAAAGCCTCCCATTCCTGGCGGGAGTCCCGCCAAACCGCCAAAGCCTCCCATTCCAGCGGCGCCCCCCTGAAGGCCCCCCAGAGCCCCACTTATGGCCGATTCGACGATACTATCGATTGGCGCCGAAGCTCCCGCCGCCACCGCCCCGGCCGCCGCCTGACCCGCCGTTCCACTCATACCCAGCGCTGAACTCATTCTCTCCAAGAGTGGTCCGCCGTATTGATAGGCGAGTCGTAAGAGGGGAGGAATGATAAGCATTGGTGTCTTGTGGTTACGGAACCTGTGATACATATTTCCGAGAAAAGTGCGAACGGGATAGCGCTTAGACGGCGGACGAGGCGTTGCGCCGGACGCCGACGATGATGTGGAGGCGCTGTCGGCGGCTGTGGTGGCGGTAATGGCCACACAAATGACGGCCAAACAGGCGAAGAGCGCTGTCGTCGTCGGACGTCGTCTTCTTGTAGAGAACATAATGTGTTGAGACTTAAGGAGAGAATGACTCAAAAAGAAGACAAACGACTCAATATGTCAGCGAAGGACCGGTTTTGGGGAACTCTTCGCTCCCATTTCGGCCCAAAATGGGTCACAGACGCGGACCCTATGTCTCATCTGATTGTCTCTCTTCTTAAGGCTACGCCACTTCTGGAGAACAGGTTTTGGTCAGACATTAGTTGAAACACAGTTTTAATTACTCTTCGAATGAATGAACAGATAATTAAAAGTCTTTTAAAAGAAAAGTCTTCAGTAATTGTCTCTTCCATTGACAGAGTCTATCAATCATTGAGAGACAGAAATCGTGGGAATGGCAGCTTATGGCCGGCCAGAGAACGACTTGAAGACATTTCACTTGTGTTGACACGAATTCAACGAATCGTATAATTTGTGGCAAATTCTCAATCATTTATATTATAATTTATGTCAAATATCTCTGCAATTATTGCACGACTTGTGCGACAGTGAACTTGAAATTGAGGTCTGAATTGAAGACAATATGTATTTGGGTTAACATTAGTCGAGCAGTCGTGCACTCAATGGCCACTCACTCAAGAGTCCAAACAATAATAATAATACCAAAAATACATACCTGTGCTCATGTCGTACCTGTGCTCACATTTATGCTCTTATTCGTCATTCATAAGAGAGATAAGAGTTTTGAATGAGTTTTAATGAGATTTCAGACGACAAGTGAAATGCGATTACAAATACAACTACTTATAGGCACTCATAGGGAAAGGTATTATCGTATAAAACAGTTATAACACAAACACCCATTCATTCAGTCATTCTGTCATTCATTGAAACACAGAATTCAGAGAAACAACAGAATTGGAGTCAAAGTCAATGGACATCAGAAACACTCAGAGATTTCAGATCAAGAAATGGCTTCTCTTTGGCGGATGTGCTCTTTGTATCATATCTAGTATTATCTTCGCCGCAGTGGCCACAAGTCTGGCCACACGTTTGGCCGACTCTTTGGATTTGAGCGACTTTCCCGATAGAGACAACGCCAGCCTTCGAGAGGCCAGGAATGCATTCAAAGTAAGACAAAGTAATACTGACTTTGACACCCACTCACACCCTCTCCCCTCTCTCTCTCAGACCGTCATTCTGTCCGTGATTTGGGTTTTGTGCGGTCTTTCCATTCTCTTTGATTTGGTAGGACTGATGGGCGCCTATAAGGAGAACTACTGCATGACAGTGACGTACGCCATCTTACGGACGATTGTGTCCCTCGTCTTCATATACCCCGCCGTAGAAATCGGAGCCTTTTGGGCGCAAACAGTCTTTTCACTCATTCTCTGTTCAATCGCTTATGTCTTCGCTCACGAACTCCACAAACGAAGAAATATTCTCTTCCGGCCCTCACAGGTCGTCATTGGGGGAAGTCATTGCCCTGCGCCCCCCTTTCACACCTCAAACATTATGCACGTGACGCCCACGTACGCCCCCGGCGTCAACTATGGCACACAACAGACCCCACAACAGCAGAACGGTTGGTATCCGCCACCGGCGCCGCCGACGGCCGATGAAAGGTCGGACTCAAAGATCGGAAACTTTTAAATAAATTTATTCTTTATTTAATTTATTATTAATTAATGTATTATTTGTTCACAATTTGTGTCTCTTTTGTTGTCATGACTTTTATTGTCAATAAAAATGTTTTTTCGATAAAAAAAGTTTTTCTAAAGCATTGAAAATCACTTCAATTGCTATCAAAGTCTGCAAAACACAAAAAGCGCTTATCTTTGAAGCCATGGAAGCGCTCAATACGTGATATTCTCTGTGTATAGACAGAGAGAGAAACACCAAAAAGCACTTTCCATTCACATAGCGTGTGAACAAAAAGCAAATCAATGAACCGAAACACAGATATCAGACATCGGACCAGTTTTCAGGTGAAGAAGTGGACTCTCTTTGCCTTCTGTTTCATTGGAATCATTGGATCCATAATTATGGGAGCGTTGGCCACAAAACTCGTGGACATTGTTGTGGACGAGACGGTGAGAAAGGAGTCCACAGAAGAGAGAGACTTAAAGCCGGGAGACGTCGACACCATTAAGGTATTCACTAATTGTCTTCTTCTTCTCTAATGCCTGTCCACTACTGCAGACAATGTCCAAAGTGTTCATTTATATTGGCGTCGGTTTCGTAATTTTGTTCAATTTGTTGGGTCTTTTGGGCGCATATAAAGAGCATTACTGTATGACTGTCTCATACGCTATACTAATGTGTGTCGCGAGCGTCGGCGCTGTCGTCACGGCCTTCAAGAATCCATATTATTTCGCGACCGCAGCCATCGATGTCTTCGTCTGTTTCATAGCCTTTGCCTTCGCTCACGATCTCCGCCTCAGAAGACGACTGTTGTTCGCAACGCCTGTTGTTATGGTGACGTCAGGAGTACATCCACACACTACTGTCCAAATGGCACCGACACCTACCACTGGCCAGCAATACGTCGAGAAAGAGGGACAACAGTATACAGCTGTGGCTCAAGAGGACGAACCACACGATGACCACAAGAATAAAGAGATTCCTTAGAAATAAAAAATGTTATAAAATTCATTCATTCATTGTCTTCAATGTCTTCGACCACTTCTTTGGACTCATTTCTTCTCATTCTTGGATTTTTTAGGCGAAAATTCATTCAAAGAATCGCCGCTTAAGTGAAGGCAAACAAAAAACTTTTGCAAACTTTGAATCAGTTTTGTTGTAGACTTTGAGTATAGATTGCGCGCAAACAATGTCTATAAGTTTTGCTCACATTCTGTACAATGCGTTCAAAACTGTTTGTAAACAACTTTCACAAAAACGTAAACAAAAACCAATTTTTTTTGCCACAAATGAGTGAATCAAATGATTTGAAGCAAACCTTTCGTCACATCTCTTATGGCAAGAACTTCGAGGAGTGTTGGATGCGATCGATGGCCAAAGCATTCGCCGTCTTCTGCATCGGTTCGCATCACTTCTACACCAAAGATGACGACAAAAACACTTTTAATCCGTTTTTCATTTCAAAGGCTTTTCTTTGACTTATATTTCGCAGAAAAGTCTTCGACGAAACACTCGTCACGTCTTCATCTTGCCATCGATCGTGGGATCAGTTGTAGGCATCGAAGCATTGAGACTCAGTGTCAGTAAATGTCGCCAAAGATTCAGATAATAAGACAATAAAACACTCTTTTGTTTGACTCTTATCTCCACTTCTTGTGAACCAAAGCATATGTGAAACGAATGTTTGATCTCTTGTTTCAATCGTTTCTGAAATCATTTCAAAACAATGTCTCTCTTTGTCGACGACAGTGGTTCCAAACGATGGCCACATCTCGTCTTGTGGGCCGTCGGCGTCTCCTCCACAGCATTGGTGGCCAGTCTTGCGTTCGTTATGTCCAAACCATCGACACTAAGGACTGGCCAGAAGACAGTCAATCCATTCGTTCCGCTCAGGTATTCGTTGTCTCTATTGTCTGCGTGTTTGACCTCTTCTTCTGTGTAGACATTGGCCAAAGTCATGATCTGTGTTTCGGCACTCATATCCATTTCCCTCGACTTCATGTCTTCGACAACCATTTCTTCGCCACTCGTTGGCCATCACTTCATGTCTTTGACTTATGGTCTTCTTGTGGTCACTGTCTGTGTGGGCAGTCTTATGGTCAGTGTTTCCATTGGTTGCTATTATCCAACACTTCTTCATCTCTTAATTCTTGGTCTCGCATACGATCTGAGACTCCTTTATCACAAATATCGTCACAAACAACCACTACTTCCGCCGCCACAACCCCCAGCCCCTCCTTCTGCAGCCCAACCCCTGCTTCAGGTGATTGTGTGTCAGACAAGTCCAGCTCCCCCTCAATACGCCCTTCCCTTCAATACGACATCCATTCACTCATTCAGTGATACAAAAAGTCATAAAAAATAAAAACTTTTTTTCACAAATCGTTGCCTTCTTTGGTCTCTGACCTCAATTCGTGCCGACGTCTCGAACGCCATCTGTCGGTAAGAGCGCTGTCCTATAAGGCTGTGATCGCCTCAAGACATAAGATATAAAACATTTTCTCGATTTGTATTCAAAGAAGTAATCAAAAGAAAAAAATCCAAAACTCCTCCCAAAGAAGGACACACGTCGTCATTGGCCGTCAGTGGCGAAGGACAGGCATTTCTCGACCGCCCCAATTGCTCTCTATTTAAGGCCAGGATGTGATTCAAAGGTCTTTTACGGAGTTTTGTTCCAAATATGAAGACTTTTCTCTTTTTCGTTGTTTTCGCCATTTTTTGCGCCGAAGCGGAAAAAGTGGTCAAAAAATCTGATAAACAGGTCGTCGTCTCCAACACAAACACCACAACCCCCACACCCCCGGCCAACAAGACCTCCTCAGTGCCCACGCCCTCGACCCCCGCGCCCTCTGTCGCCCCTCCTCTGGACGACCAAAAGCCAGTAATTGTTTTGTATTCTTAGCTATACTTCTCTTCTCTTACTCTCTCTTTGTCTCTCTCTTCGCAGCCAACCGTCGATTGGGGAAAGTGTCCACAACTGGAGCCCAAAGAGGCGGACAAAGCCTCAAAAGCGGCAGTTCTTGAGTCGTGTCTCAAATCACATCCAATTCCCGTCAATTTGACCGAAGAGTCGATCGAAAGCCGTAAGAATTGTTTCATTCGATACAATCGATAATCGATTTCATGTCTCAGACCAGAAACAGATCGCCGAATGCGCGCTAAAGAAGGAGAAATGGGTTCGTCCTTTGAGTACATCCCTGTCCTCTCTCTTTGACATGCCTTTCCCCAACAGTTCACAAAGTCTGGAAACTATCGCTACTCTAAAGCCGAGTCTGAGATCAAAGCGAAAAAGTTGCCAAAAGTGACCGAAAGAGCGCTTCTATCGCATCACAAGAGCTGTCAATCGGAAGCGAAGGACGCCTTCAGAGACAAGAAACAACTCATCCAACAGATCCAACTCTACCAGGCGTGCGTGAGTAGACAAAAGACCACGTGTTATATAGTGCACCCCCACTGACCCCCACCCCTCCCACAGATGGACTTCCACATCACTTCCACGTGTGGTATTCGACTCAAACAATAATAGACACAAACTTTGGACACAAATAATAATAAAAACATTTTTATTGTTTTCATTCAATGTCTTTGTATTGACTTCTTTGCGCTCTTTGTTCGCGTCTTTCGCTTCTTCTGTGGACGTAATTCAGGCAAAGAGAACATCCGTTGCGGATGAATGGCATGAGAAGAGGTGGACACGACTTCCGGTGGTGCGGAGGATGTACTTCCGGTCGTGTCTTCGGCGCCGCAGTAATGGGCGATCTCGCGCTCCGACACTCGCCTCAGACACAGCGCCGGCCTCTTTGGTGGCGCCGAAGAAGAAGAAGAAGAGTCTGTCCTTCCGTCGGGCGCCGACGTCTCGCGCACTCCCGACTCAGTCCACACCCGAACCACCGCCGCCTCCGAGCGCTGTCCACTCCCTGCCCACTCGTGCAACACGTGTCGCACGTGACTCACGCACTCATGGCTTCTGTGCCCGAAGTGAAGGCTGAGAGCCGTCAGACTCGACGCAAACAATTCATTTGTTGTGAACTCTTCGCGAGATTTCAGTAATTGTTGTAAATATTGATTGACTTTCGATTGGATTTGGGTTTTGTTTTCGTTCATAATTGAGACCAAACGACAACTCATGACATCTGTTGTCGCAACCAATCCTTCGATACGTGTCCACAGATGTCAGCACTGAGTCTACGGACGAATAGCTCTATTGAAGGCTCAATGGATTGCATTCGTCTGTATTGAGACTACAGTACAGGCACTGCAGAGACCTCTATCGGCGGCAATAATTTAATTAATTTTGTCATTTATTCTAATTTTTGAAAATATTTCACCCCCTTTGACCCCCTATGACCCCCATCAACATACTGTTTAGATTCTGAATCAAACCTTTGGTTAATATTTTATAATCATTTTTACCCTTAATTCGACTTTTAATAGTTTTTCAAACTTTTCATTCAATGAAAAAAAACTTTTTCAAAAATAAATTAATTAATGAAAAAGTAGTGAAAAAATGATTGAAAGCATTGAACAGAGATTTAACGAATGGTTTGAATGCAAACAAAAGAGTCATTGAAATTGAGAGACAATTGAAACAACAATTGAGAACTGAATCAACAAATGATAGCAATATATAAGGCGTTTGTATTACACGAAAAGCAATGATTTTTTTGTGTTGAAAGCAATGGATAACCAAAGAAGTGATGGATTTCATTGTCGAAAGTGGACTCTCTTTACGACATCTCTCTTAGGAATTATTATCACTATATCTATCGTCGCTCTCATCTGCATAGGAATGGTTGCCATCAATTCGGTCATCGATGGACAGCAGAAGACAACTGTTCCCAAGGCATCCGACGGCAACTGGACTTCTTTGACCACAACTATTGACCCCCTCTTCGCCCCCCTCAACGACTTCAAGACCAAAGAAGGCGTCAAAACACTATCGGTTTGTCCACAAAACTCTTCTCTTCTCTCAAACACAATGTCTCAACACTTCTCTCACACACAGAATATCTTCTTTATCATCGCTGTAGCCATTGGTCTCATCTCTGTCTGTATTGAATTGATTGGACTCTTCGGCGCGTTTAAAGAGCACTTCGTTTTGACACTCATTTACGCCATTGTCTTGTGTTTGCGATGTATTTATCTCTTCTTCTCGTCCTTCAGTTTCTCTCTTTATTGGCTCTCTTTTGCTTACAATCTCTTTGTTTGTGTCATTGCTTTGCTCTTCGTTCGAGACCTGAGTCGTCTCCGCAATCTTCAGCCGACGGCCACTGTCTTTATGACCACTCAACCACCGATGGCCACTTATACCACCAAAGCATACCTTCCCTCTGAAGTGATGCCAACACAGGGATGGAAGTGATTGAAGAATATTTAATATTCAATATAACAATAAAAATGAATTATTTTTATCACTATTTCTATGGTTTCTATTGTTGTTATCACACAAACAATTGGTCTTTCAATTGATCCCAATTATGGCGGGCTTTGACTTCTGTTATGACAACACGAGCGCCAAATGCAGGAAATGGACATTTTTGGCGTTCATTCTTCTCTCGCTCTTCGTCTCTGTAGTCATTCCAACCATTCTTCTTATGATTATCGACACCAAAGGCATCGGTCCTTCAGATCTCAAGTCACTCGAAGACTCAAAGGTATGTCACGAGACATCAAAAAGACCACAATATTTGACCAAATCTTTCGCAAAAAAAAGGAAACACAAAAAGTTTTGATCCTATGTTTGGCCGCAATCGCTGTCGCGAACGATATCTTTGGTTTGATTGCAGTCTTTAAACGTAATCATTGTTTGGCATTCGTTTATGCCTTCAATGCTTTCGTTGTCTTCATTTTCAACGCCATCGCCGCTCGTCTTCTCTCTCCCGCCTATTGGCTACCGTTCCTCATCTCTATTCCACTCTATGTCCAGTCCTATACATTCGCTAAAGACGTGCAAAGAATCAAAAACTTGTGATAACTCTCTTGAGATTAGAATAATCTCTTGAGTCATAAATGTGTCAACAATTGCATTGTCTTTGTATTTATGGCCAAAAATGTTATACTTTTTTGAGAATAAACTTTTTGAGCAAAAGTTGTATTCATTTCCAAATGAGTTGTTCCTCTTTTGCCGGTTTCTACTTCAAGAAGTGGTTTCTCGTCGCGTATGTCGTCCTAAACATTGTCACAGCTATTCTCATAATGGCTTTCCTCATGAAATCATTGGACGCCGACAGTAGTCATCCGTCGGTGGTATAAAACAAAGTCCAAAACAAAACTCTTTTACGTTTTTCTCTTTGTTTGTCAGAAAACACGACAAACTCTTGTCATATGTCTATCAGTTGTGTCTCTACTCAACGATCTTTTGGGTCTCTTCAGTGCATTCCTTGTAAGCAGTTGTTTGGCCAGAGTTTACGGCACGGGTGTAGTCGTCCTGTGCTTCGGAAACATCTCATTCGCTTGTTTAGTGCATTTGGTGTACTTGTGGCCAACGGTTCTCACCTTTTGGATCACTTTTGTCGCGCATGTCTTCGCCAAAAGAGTACGAAAAGAGCGAAACATTTGAACAAAAAGTTTTTAAAACAAATTCTCTTTAATTGAGAAAACAATTGAAAAACTGAATAAACATTAAAACGATTTCAACGAAAATGAGTCAAAAAATGGTTTTTATTGTTGAAAGTGAAGGTCAAAGCTGTGCAATGAAGACACCCCCTGACGGCCCCTGGAATTCATTCGTCCATAAGATCGCCGACCAGTTGTTTGACGACAATTCGATTGTTCTGAAAGTCATTCAAAGTTGTCATCAAATCATAACAAATGCTTTCGTTGACAACGGAATCAAATTTGTATTCTTCGTGAGTCCGCACAAACTCTCGCATCCATTGGGCAGTCGTCTTCAGTCTTCCCGACGCCCTCTCAGACAACAGTTGAATATATTTTTCGATCCTTTTCCTTGTCTTCACATCCACTTCAATACTGTCCACATATTGTCGAACCAATGGTAACAAACCGGGAAATGAGTCGTCCTTTCCGTTGACGATCTCATCGATGGACATGAGTTCGAACATCGCTTTATCATCAACTGATCCATTCATAACCTGTTCTTCACGACTCAAACAGTTATTATTGTTAACCGAAATGTTTGTTCGAAACCAAAACTTTCCGGCGTTGACGGCATTCCTCTTCTGGGCCTCAACAAAGTTCTTCTCCACCTATGAAGACAATGAATGGTCACAAACACAACACAAAACAAGTGGACAAACCTTCGAAATGGGAACCATTAGATTGAGACCAAAGGCCAGAATAGCTCTCGAAATGAGGACAAGAATGACATCGAAAGCGCTGTTCTCGAAGTCTGTCGACTGGATCTCCATTGGCCTGAATTCAACTCTCCAGCCAATGGAGGGGTCGGAAGGGGGCGGAGGCTTAAAGCGAAGCGTTTGCCAATTGGTTGACCAAATGTTGTCAAAGTGTCCGGACTCGCAGTCGTCCTTCTGATCCATTTGTTCCCGATATGCGAGACAAGGGTCGCGTATGAACTGATGCGCCACATGTCGGGCCAATTGGACGGGCACTCCGGCTCTGACCATCTCTTCGTAATAGTTGTGGTCATAAGTGAGAGGAATGTCATTGTATTGAGCGTTGGATTCACTCAAATAAGAGTCAATTGAATCAAAACGCGATTTATTTATTCGAAACTTATTGTTCTTAAGCGCTGTTTCGCCCCTTTCTTCGGCCGTTCTGTCGTCGATGGTCTGCGCTATCACTGACCACCTGCAGTCCAGGTCAGACAAATACCCCCTGAGGATGGGTGTGGCGGCGCTCAACGCCATCATAACGGGTGTAATTTGGGTCATTTGGTCGTAGAGAGTCATCGCTTCCGACATGTCTTTCGCTTGCATTGTGACCTTGATAGTCAGGGGGTATTTTATTAGAATAAATTAGAACAAAACAGGGGCAAAAAACACTCACCTGAAGACAACAACATCCCATTCCGAAGACGACGTCATCCAAGAAAATGTGATCCGTTTTGGCCAAAGAGTTCACTCGACTGTCGCCAAAGTCCTCCCGAAACGGATCCCGAGTTTTGGTGTCCTTAAAGATGGGAATATTGCACGTGACGTAACCACCCCTTCGGAGCCGAAGATTGTTAGCGACGGTGAGAAACCTCGGATGATAGGAACCGATGCACTTCTCTTCGCACACAAACACACTTTTGTAGAGCGGGTGCTTAGGGTTGGGCTTCGTATAGGGAAAGGTGAAATCGTCCGTTCCTTGACGCGGAAAAATGGACACATTGACAAACGCCTCGTTCTCTGAGTCCAACAGTTCTCTTATCTCTCGGCGTCTTGTCTTCATATTGTCCTCACATTCGCCGAACAGAGAGAAGTCGTCTTTTTGTCCGTACGGCTGACCCGGTGTCGACTCCAACATATAGGCGCCCGTCTCTGGCATCCAAAGCACCTGTCGTTTGTCTCCCTCTTCAGCCTTACGTCGATTCATGACTTCGAGAATATCATTCGCTGTGAGACTTATTCTCACTTTTCTGTTCTTGTGGTCAAATCTGACAATCATTGACTCCAACTCATCGCCCCATTTGAAGCGCCGGTCGATTCTGTCTTTGTTTTTGTTGTAGATGTTTATGAATTGTTTGATTCCATGTCTTCGCACGTGTTCTGCGTTTTTAATGGTCTCTTCATGACTGAGAGGTTCGCCAACTGATAGCAAACCCATTGTTGAAAGAGTGAAAGAATGAGAGAATTCACTGAATAATAAAATACTGAAAGACGTGAAAAAAGCTCTTCTTATATACGCTTTGACTTTGTTTTTATCGCAAACTAAACGAGTGTTTAATAAATGAATTGATTTTATGTGCAAAAGGTTTTGTCACATCAGAGATAATTTGTTCAAAATGTACCCCTGATTATAGAGATTGAAATGATTGGTATTTGAGTGAGAATTCGTTGCAAAATATTTTTATCTAATCTTTTGATTGAAAAAAAACTTCATTATTCAGTGATTAACCATTAATAAGAAATCAATGATTTCTTGAACATTCAATACATTATTTTCTCCCTTTTGTTACTGAAAGGGGGTATAAAAAAGATGAAATTCAATGAATATAAAATGTTTTTATTTTTTTTCAATGCATTAAAACTTGATTTAAATCCATAGCAAAACATAAATTTCAGTTCATTTTAAAGCACTTTAAGTAATGTTTTCGACATTGAATTGAAAGCCGTTTTTCGGACGGAATGTAAATTTCATTTAAAATACAGACAAAAATATATATAAATTAATGTAAAAATTGTTTTTCAATTCATTTTCGATTCATTTCTGAATTTGTACTCAATTTATGGAAATTCAAAATCTGAAGAATGTATAGAACGCCGGCGTCATCGACGGTCACGATCTTCGTCGCCTCTGTTTGACCACCACTTTGTCGCTCGTCAGCAAAGTTTGTGTATATACTGCTCATTGAACCGCCATTTGTTTTGAACGTCTGAAGAAGTACTCCCTCTCTGTTCCACAACTTTATTGATTTACTCACTGTTATCATGAGATTACCATTGGGTGCGATAGCGATGTCGTTAACCCAATCCGAATGGGTTTCACGAAATTTCTGTAATTTCTTGCTTTCGGTTGCGTTGAAGTTCCAGATATTTATGACACCCGAGTCGTGACCGATGGCCAAGAAGTCGCCATTGGGTGCGAAACGACAACTTCGTGGACAACTTTGACTCTTAATGACACGAATGAGAAATATTTCACATTTTCTATTCATATCGATCTCTAGTATTGAACGCCAGAGCTTTATGTGACAATCGGTGCCAACCGTTGCTATCAGTTCTTCGCTTTTAGTGATGTCCGCGAAATTAATCTGTGATTCGTGTCCACAACTTGAGATCAAACGATTCCGACGCATATCCAACACAAACAGTGATCCGTTTTCGCACCAAATCATCGCTTTGTTGTCTTTTGCAAACAGTTTTGCGCTCATAATTGGCCCGAATTCCACTTCTTTGAGCTTTTTGTCGTTGTCTTTGGACACCACTTTCGGTGTCTCGAATTGTAGCGAAAATCTTCTGTATGTCCTGAAAGAGCCGTCTTTGGAAGCGCTGACGAATTTGCTTTGGCCGTCGATGAACGCACAAAATGTGACCATTTTTTGATGACTCGGTTCCAAAACGTGTGTTTCGTTTGCTTGGTTTTGATGGAGTATTAGTTCTCCTTCTGATGTCCCGAAGAGTATATCCAAATTGTATGAAAGGGAACAACAGGTGATATCATAAGTGGCAGTCATATCATGTATGTCTTTGCTGTCTTTGTATGTCTTCGGACGGACAGCGAATGTTCGGTTCTCTTTGCCTTCGATGCCTTCAAACAGACGAATCGTTCCGTTTTCGTCGGGCGTCAACACTTTTATCTCTGTCTTCTGGTTCTGAACCGCAAACTTCTTTCTGAGTGCGACCATCGATGCGCCAAACGGTTTAGAGGTATTCCATAGGATGACTGACCCGTCGTCACAACAACTCAACAATTTTGTCGATTCGTTGTTGAAATTAATGCAATTAATTCTGTCGGTGCACTTGAAGGTCGCCACCGCTATCCGAGAGAACGTATTCGCCGTCCAAATCACTATCTGGTCAGTGGTTGTCCCCGCGGCTATATATTGACCGTTAGGACTGACCGCACAGTGAGTCACATAGTATTTGGTCTTCAGATTATTGTAACGACAAAGAGGTTCAGTCTTTCCACTGGAACTCCATTTATATACATATCTTCCCGAAGAAGTGTACACATAGTTGAGGTCAGAGTTGAAAATGCAATTGAAGACAACCATCTCGTGCTTGAGCTCATGGAGTTTTGTGCCCTTCGAAGAGCACCAGACGATCACCTCTTCTCCCGAAGAGCTGACAATCAGTTCTGAAGTGGAAGAGAAGTGACACGAATTGACTGTAAAGTTATGGCCACAAAGAATGTGTTTTGTGTTGTTTGTGTCTCTCGCAGACCAGATGTGAAGCCGTCCATCACTTCCACCAGAAACGACCAAATCGTTGACAATGGGAGAGAAAGCACAACATTTGACCTCAATCTGTGCGTCACCGCCAGAGGAGTCGACATCCGACATGTGCTCGCAATACGTGTCCTTCGAGTCATCAATGACGGCGTCTCCGTTGCAGAAGTAGGGGTAGGTGCCCGACCGAGGCCGAGGAGACGTCAACTCATTGTTATTTGTGAACAACTCTTCGAAATTCATTTCCCAGAGTTTAACCGTTCCGTCGTCTGAAGCGGTCATCACAAGAGAGCCATTGGTATTGATTTGGCAGCAATTGATTGTGTTTTCGTGTCCTTTCAAAGTTCGCAATTGCTTTCCGGTATTACTGTCCCAAATCTGTGGCCAAAACAAAGACAATGTCATCAAAAATGTCATCAAAAATCTTCTCAAATCATTCGACACTCACTTTAACCAATCGATCGCTTCCAACCGACACAATCATATCCCTCTTGTGGTCAAACACCGCATATCTAACACTTCCCGAATGAAGTTTTGCGCTCAAAATCTTCGATGTTTTGACATTCGATTGATTGCTATTTGAAGACAAAAAACAATTAATTCAATAAATTCATCAAAATTATGGCAAAACTTCAAGACTGACCACCACTTGAGGTATAGTTTATCACTGTTTTGGACTGAATTGATGGCACTTATGAAGACTTGTGAGTCGTTCGGTTGACAGAGAGCTAACTGTAAGACATCTATACTTAGATCACATAAAAGGTCTGCATTTGTTGATATGAATCGCTGGAAGTCTCGATATTTGTCTGAAGTCTAAACACAAAGACATCAATCAATTGAAATCAAATGAGAGACAAATCAAAAATGGTTTACATGTTTGAAGTGTTCCTTATAATTGATGTAATCGTTGAGCAGATCCGAAGGACCCGTAAAACGGATTTTGTTGACCACAAACGACAAGTCGAGGAATATTTGTGAGAAGAGATGCAAACGATTGGATTTGTAGATATGATAGCCTAAGAAGTAGTAAATGTAACCATCGTTTGGAAGCAATGAGTAATCAAATGAATTGTCTTTAGTTCGACATAACTCGAAATATCTGTCCAACAGTTCTCCGTGAAGTGACTGCAAGACAATAGCCATTGAATTAAACGATTCAAAGATAAAAACACAAAAAACGAGTCAAACCTCGAGATCTGATTTGCATTTAGTCTTCAAATAGTTTAAGATAATGTCGTGAACCATATAAAGAGAGGTCACCTTTTCGGTGATCTCATTAGACTTGAGGATCATTACCAAAGACTTCTTCACCAACTTATCCATAATGACTTCGACACCAATTTTATTCTTTGTCCAAATGGTTTGGAATACCTATAAAATACAAGACATGGAATCAAATCCATTGAATCCAAAGCCAAAGACTCACTTCAATTGGAATTCTGATGTCTTCGACAAATAGACCAAAATATATGAAATTATTTCTAAGATCTGGATCTAAGACATTATAACTATGTTTGACGAGTGTATCGAAACCCAGTGTGTGGTAAACAAGAGTTCCAGACGAAGAGCGACG
The DNA here is from genome assembly GCA_034700825.1 of Quadroppia sp. Gr-Ori-00064. Lineage (NCBI taxonomy): Eukaryota > Metazoa > Arthropoda > Arachnida > Sarcoptiformes > Quadroppiidae > Quadroppia > Quadroppia sp. Gr-Ori-00064. The sequence goes on along the minus strand of JAQIXR010000213.1, from coordinate 5,556 downwards.
ACGTGTTGGACTGGGATTGTCGTAACTGTTCTCAATTGAGTCGAAGTAGAACTTCCAGTACTCGAAGTCATTTCCCTTCTCTTCCATGACATTACCAATGAGTGTCAAACACAACGGATTTCCCCTTAACTTCTCTATTATTCGATTCACATATTCTTCGTTCAACTCTTTTGGCTCACATTTGACCCAAAGGGCCAACAGTTGACGGCTTTCCTCAATCGAGAGGCCATAGTCGTTGACTTCGCTCTGAATGAAGACTCGATTGATGTCGTATTTGTTCGGAATCACTGATAGATTGATATCACGAGTGGTCACAAGAAGTGGAACTCCGACTTCAAAGTTGTCTAAAACCTCTTTATTCCAGACGTCGTCCAAAATGATCAGAGATTTGGGAAAGCGTTTGAAATGTGATTTCAGTCGAAAGACAGCGCTTTCGATGGCCTCGAATTTGAGGCCCGACTGCTTCGAGTCGTTGTGGAACTGATCGCAAATCTTCTCCCACAAGAACTGCATTTTCAGCAAAAGCTTTGATTCATCGAATTTGTTGTCATTCTTCATGAGTCCACAGTTTGTCCACCAAATGCCGTCCGAGAAGTGACAGCAATGCCAGTCTCTCACGGCTTCGGCGGCCAGTATCGACTTGCCGGTGCCTCCCATGCCATTCAAGATGAGCCATCCCTTGCCGTCGGCGCCCAAACCCGTCAATGCGTTACGAATTTCATTCAATTTATCGCTTCTTTTGAGCAAATGTTTCACTTTGTTTGGGATGTCATAAATGCATAACATCTTCGACACCTTCTCATCCACTTTCATGTCCACTTCACTCATCTTCAGAGCCATCTCTTCGCTCTTCTTCTCCATGTCTTTGGCCAACAGAAGACTCTTTGCAATCCAGGGGTAATTGTCGTCTTTGAACAGTATATATATGAAAGAACTGAAGGCATAGTCAATGGTTTGACACTTTTTGACCAACAGATCGAGAAAACACTTGTTCTGTGTCTTCAACACCTCTTCTCTGACCAACAAATTGGTGACACTTCCCACCGATTCGCCACTTCTGAGTATCCGATGGCGATCTTCACGCGTGAAGACATGAACGTCGACCAAGTGATTGATGACATAATCGACGACCAAATCGTCGCAGATATCCATCTCAAGAGTCTTTATAGCCTTCACTGCATGTCTTTGTCGATGCATTTCTGTCTCTCATCAGACCATTGACCAAATCAGTGGTCAAGAGATGAAGAATAATGTCTTCAAATGGCAGTCAATTACAGACTAATTAATTATGACTTTAAAAAACTTTTCGTTTGTTTTGATTTATAAATAAAATATTGAGAAATAAATTGGTTTTAAATATAAAAAACTTTTCAAATGAAAATGATATATAATTTTGCAAATTATGAGCAAATAATCAATAAATTGTATATAAATTAATTTATAACTAAAAACTAATTTCAATAAACTTTTTATTTAATTATATATATTTTTATTATTATTTTATTAATTAATTTTCACATTTGTTTTGAGTGTAAAACTGTTATTGAAATTAAAATCACGAAAAAAAAACAATTAATAAATTGTTTGTCAATTCATTGTAAAAGTTATTATGACTTTAATTATGATTTAAATGACAATTGTTTTCATTTGCTGTCAATAAACATATGAATGAATGACTGGTTATTTGAAATGAAAAGTCAGTCTAAAAGTCAGTCGTTTTGTTTGTTTTGAATCACATTTTTGTTGCATTCAATCAAACGCTTTGACACTAATTATAGCAATCGTTTGTTCACTGATTGTCGCAAATGAAGTCAATTGTATTTAATTGTTATATCACTTGTGATTTCATTGCATTTCAATGACAACAATCAAAATAATGAATGGCTTTAGTGTTGGGATTGAAATGTATTGAGATTTACATCAATGAGTCATTCAGTAAATATGTTGTCCAACACTTGTAGGCTGTGCTGGTGTTGAGCACTGGTAGGCATCCATACAGTATTGAATAGGGGTTTAGGCGCACACATGACTGCGCTGTCCAACAGAATATGAAAGTTACAAATATTTTCAAAAACTTTTCATTTGATTTCATTTGACTGAAATTATTGTAAAAATAATTTTATTTGTATTTAAAATCTCATCGATTTTTGACTCAATTTATGTTAAGAAAACTTTTTATAAACAAACAAAAAATATCACAAAATAAAAGCCCACGAAATACCCCCTGATTTCGGTATTTGTGCAAAAAAAAACTTTTTCTTAAAACCCAAGAATTAATACATTTGTGATTATGGTATGCAATGACAGACCTCTACCAGAGTTGTCGAGACATTATCTCACTGTTTGTTCCATCACTTCTTCATCACAAGACGTTTTGTCCAAACTTTTAGATAAAAAGTCTTTCTTTTGCTCACAAATGGATAACAATATAATGTTTGGACAACTCTTTCATAACGTCTTCAATGCATTGTCTATTCATTGGTTTGATCTCAAAGTCCAGAAGAAGATCTTATTCGGATAGTCCCTGTTGTCAGGTCTCGGCACAGAAGAAGCCCAGCCATCGATGCGCGTATCCCTGAGCACCGGGTGGTAGTGTTGATGATCACAACACTATTGTTTTGGCGATTCTTTGTCAGAGCCGTTGTATTTCGTGGCATATATTTGGTCGTAGACAAAGAATTGCATTCACGAGAGCACCGGCTCTTTGGATGTGTGACAGGGGGTGACAGATGTCGACCCCCTGAGACTATTTGGGCATTTAATCAAAACTAACGACAAATTTATTCATAAATTCAGAAAATGTTCAGAATTTTTAATAAAGAACTGAAGACTTGATTAATAATAACCGAATTGTTGTTGTCATTCACTATAAGGAGGCGGGGGTTCATAAGGAGGCGGCAAATCGGTTGAGTATTTTGGATCAATTGACAGAAAGTTGACATTCGTTTCGTCGACGACATTCTCATTGAGACCATCACTGGTGCCGAAGAACAAGAAGAGTGAGTACAAGAGTGTGGTTATTGTGACGACGAGTTGTAGTGAAGACCAAAGCCATAGAATTAAGAGATTTTGAAATTCAATTGAAAGTGAAATAAATAAATAACTCGTAATCGCGTTCAACACGAATGATATGAACGCATAGATGAGGTTTGGGTGTTCACGACTGGCCAACCATAGGCCTATGAATGAGGTAAAAATGCCAAAACCCGTCCTTCCGTGGATTCTGTTCTGCACTTCGATCTACAAATTCATGAGACAATACGACATATAATGGCTGTCATCAGGTCTATGGCCTTACAGTCTGTGCATAGGAATCGTATCTCTTTGTCTGATCTTTGGACAGTTGATAGTCAATGAGTATAGTAATGGTCATCAGCGCCAACGAAGTGATAGTTATGAACCTCTTGGAGGCGCTCATAATTACCATCTTTTTTGTCATCTTCTTTAATGACAGTAAAACTCAACAAAACATTAACTCTTTTTTTTGTGTAAACCTTTTCGTAAAGAAAACTCTTTCGCAATACGAATGAAATCATCAAATCATTGACAAAACATTGTCTTTCAGTCTTTTTTTGCGATAATTTCTATGGCTTTCAATACTTAAGAAAAGTTATCATTTGTTTGAAAAAATAGAGATTTTTTTATTGAATGAAAATATTATAAACATTTTAACAGTGAAAAAGAGTCTCACTTTCTATCACTCGTTCAACAGTTGACTATAAGGTGGGGGCGACTCATAAGGGGGAGGATTAGAATATTTTCGTCTTTCGTCGTTCAACTGAATAAAGTTTACGGAAGGCTGTGATGATCTCTGGCCACCAGTTGTCGAGCACAAGAATATTGTGTAGAATCCAGTGCTAAAAGTGAGCACAACATTGACCGACGAAAGTAACCAAAGGGTGAAAACATTTCGACAAAGAATGCAAACAAATAAACACAGAATTGTGTTAAACGTATTGCAGATCAATGTCAATGTACTCAGGGTCACATTATAGCGAAATGCATTATAAGGGGCACTAATTGTGAGCAAAACTCCCGACACGACCACAATATACACCATATGCTGACTCTGTGGACGAGAATCGGCTGTCAAGGGATGTGTGAGAATCAAGTCATACCTCTAGTGACGAGTCTTTTGGCCAAACGTTTGCGATGTCTTCGCCGACGAACGGCATATACGTTGAAAGACCCAGAGCTGATAGTGATGTCCATAGCATTACATATCGTATCGCAAATATAAACTTTGAATTCATGTTTTCATTAGGAAATGACAGTTAGTATTGACTGCAAAACACATGAAGGGATGCAATAAAACCAAAGACAGTCAGGGATTGAGTTGTCGGCGAAAATCAATCAAAAACTGTGTCCAAGTTTTTTTGGCACAAATTTTATGCAAATTATATGCAAATGAATGATCGGTGAAAAAGTCCGCCACAGACTACAAAGGGTCTGCAAAGGGGCAATACGTTTAAAGGCAACCCCTGTGAGAGCATCGCATTTATAATACTAATAATGGTTTATATTTTATGAGACTTTTGTCAATGAATTGAAAGGAGTTATTAAATGACTTTTTCTGTCATTTCATTCCTTTGTAGTCATATTTGAATTGCTTTTTCTCAATAAAATTCAAATTTAATTAACAAAAAAAAAATGTTTTTTATTTCAAATTTTTTCAAACATAACAATAATTTTGTAAAACTTTTATTCAATTGTTGTGATCATTGATGTCTTAAAATATCACTGATGTTAGTCATGAAGAAGACATTAGAGTCCAAATCAATGATGAATTGAGTTTTATTGTCAATTATTATCACATTTTGTCTGTAATTTTTGAGCATATAATTCAAAGTGAATTTGTCAACACTTATGACATAATGACTGATGAAGATATACATGACAAAAATGAGAAAGGTCATTAGTACTATTATTATAGTAAATATTTGTTCATTTTTGTTCTTCATTGTCTTTAATGGTATTAAATGTTTATAATTCAATACAAACATTCATTTCAAAGGGTTTGTCACAGAAATATTTGTGTCCACAAAAGATCACTTCTGAATGACTTTCACATATAAGGGGAGAAAGTATTACTCAGAACAATGTTAATGAAAATGTGATTAATCATTAAAATCATTATTCATTGAAAATATAGTGGTTTAAAATTGAAATAAAAAATGGTTTAAAATAAACAATAAATTATTATATTTTCCATTATTTTTGAATTAAAAAAAATATTTTTCTAATATATAAATAACTTTTTATTCTATGATAACTGAATCAAAGTTATTAAAAATGGATTTCAAAATAAATTTAATCCAATTGTTGTCAAACTCTTAAAAATGTGGACATTATTTGTATTCAAATTAATAGAAAATTTTCAAAATTTCATTTTTAAAATAAAATGATTTTTGAATTAAATTTAATTCAATTGTTGTCTGATTTCACAAACTCTTGAATTTTGTTGAATACCATCCGAAACACTCTCTCAAAGACATGGATCAAACGCCACGACAGGGATCAAAGAGAAGAGGATCAAATCGTCCTCCCGGCAGACTG
>JAQIXR010000212.1:0-40220 GCA_034700825.1 Quadroppia sp. Gr-Ori-00064 | reverse complement strand
AAAGAATTGCATTTTGAAAATATAATGAGTTTTCATATGATTTATAATAATTTTTATAAGCATTTCATTTGAATAAAAGCCTTCCCTTTGAAGACATCGATCACAATATGAATCAAATTAATCATAATATAAATTGTTTTATATATTGTTTTTAACACTATTTTGTGATTAGAATTTCATTTAATTCAATACAAAATACTTGTAATAGTTTTTTACTGAATATACCATTGAATTATTGGACTATCAATCGGATCACATCCACGGTTTCTATAGACATACCATTCCTCTGATTCTCAAATAATAACAAAAGTGTTTCATAAATGAAAGAATTTTTTATTTGAAATAAAAACTAAAAATGAATACAATTTTGAAAATCATTTCTAAAAACTAATGAAGAGATGACTCTTAGAGTGGAGTCAATCCGAGTCCGAATCGGACTCTTCAATCTCATCCCCTTCCGCACCGATTGGGCCACTTTCGACCTCTTTGGCCACCTCTGGTTTGAGGCTCTGACCCAAACAGAGGTCGCGAATCATTTGCATCTGATGTTTGAGCAGTTGATTCTCTTCACTCAACTCTGTGTTCACTTTCGTCAACACTGTGTTGCTCTTCTTCAGCAGATCCGTCTTCTTCTTGAGCCTTTCGGACACCTTCTGGATGTTCTGCTGCTTCTTTGCGGTCTTCTGACGGGGATTCATAGCAAGAGATTGGGATCTGATTTTGATTAACGGTTTTGATAACTGAAAAATAATTTTGATTCTGATCTGAATGTCGTCTGAAATTCAACTGAAAAATAATTCTGATTTTGATTTGAATGTCGTCTGAAATTCAACTGAAATTCTTTCATTCAATTGTTATAACGTTTTAATCAATTTTATTCATTGTTAACGATATTTCAAATTCAAATTCAAACCAATAATGAATTCGTTATTTTGAAAAATATTAATCATTTTTAAAATTAATATTTTATACAAAATTAATGAACATTTTCTTCACTAAACTTTTATTAATACATGTCCTCTAATTGTAATACATTTTTACTCTATATTTAAATTACTTTTTTTTAATTAAAAAAAAACAAAAATTATAACAAAAAGTAAAATATAATTTAAATTAAAATGCAATTTAAAGTAAATATAATTTAAAGCAAAAATTATAATTAAAATTAAAATATTTTTTATTCGTATTCAATAAAATGTTTTCCACTGAATATACCATTGAATTATTGGACTATCAATCGGATCACATCCACGGTCTCTATAGACATACCATTCCTCTGGTTCTCAAATAATAACAAAAGTGTTTCAATAAATGAAAGAATTTTTTATTTGAAATAAAAACTAATAAAAATGAATAGAATTTTGAAAATCATTTCTAAAAACTAATGAAAAGATGACTCTTAAAGTCAATCCGAATCCGAGTCCGGATTCTCTTCAATCTCATCCCCTTCCGCACCGATTGGGCCACTTTCGACCTCTTTGGCCATCTCTGGTTTGAGGCTCTGACCGAAACAGAGGTCGCGAATCATTTGGAGCTGTTGTTTGAGCTCTTGATTCTCTTGAGTCAACTCTGTGTTCACTTTCGTCAACACTGTGTTGCTCTTCTTCAGCAGATCCGTCTTCTTCTTGAGCCTATCGGCCATCTTCTGGAGGTTCTGCTGCTTCTTAGCGGAATTCATGGCAGAGATTTGAGATCTAATTTCGATTAACTTTTTTGATAACTGAAAAATAATTTTGATTCTGATCTGAATGTCGTCTGAAATTCAACTGAAAAATAATTCTGATTTTGATTTGAATGTCGTCTGAAATTCAACTGAAATTCTTTCATTCAATTGTTATAACGTTTTAATCAATTGTATTCATTGTTAACGATATTTCAAATTCAAATTCAAAACAATAATGAATTCATTAAAAATATTAATCATTTTTAAAAATAATATTTTATTGTTGTATTTGTGATAAAAAAATATTTTTTACACAAAATTAATGAACATTTTCTTCACTAAACTTTTATTAATACATGTCCTCTAATTGTAATACATTTTGACTCTATATTTAAATTACTTTTTTTTAATAAAAAACAAAATTATAACAAAAAGTAAAATAGAATTTAAATTAAAATGCAATTTAAAGTAAATATAATTTAAGGGAAAAATTATAATTAAAAGTAAAAGATTTTTTATTCGTATTCACTAAAAAGTTATCATTTTATAAGTTTTTGTCTTTCAATGTTTGAAACAAATTATATTTTTGTTGAAAATCATTGATTTTTTCCCAAATATTGTATAAGAAATGAAATCAATAATTATAAAAGAGTTCATATTTTGAGAAAATATATCAATTTCTGATTATAATTGCCATTTCATATGGCCTTATCCAGTCCATGGCCAGTGCGCTTTACCTGTGCCCAAGGGTTTACTCATTTTTACAGATGATTTGATATCCAATTCATTTCGAGGAAAGTCGTTATAACAAGAGATAAAGAAAGAATAAAAACTCATTTTTTTGTATTAAATAAATGTATTATTTATTTTGCACTAAAATTAGTGACGTTTTTGTCATTCAATTCAATGTTTTTTCTTTCGCCAAACAAATTAGTTATCTCTTTATGAAACAAAAACACAATTTTTTTCAATAATCGATGAAATATTATCTATTAATATCTATAAAAACAATCTCTCATTCAATTTAATTACTCATTTCATATATTTTTGATCATAATCTCAAATAAAGTAATTTTTCATTCAAGAAATTTTTATTATCTTTGATTTTATCGCCTTTTTATGAAGTCATTTGTTATGTCTGTCTGTCTTTTAAGGAAGAAATTCAGACGTTTTTAACAACTATTTATGAATAAAATGTATTGTAATTCACATTAAAACTGCAATTCATTAATGAGTGAAATATCGTATTAATTATTTATAGTATATATTGAATATTTTCCTATTTAATGAGCTTTCCTCCCTTTCCCGTCACAACCCTTTCCTTAATTCTCAATTAAAATGTCATTAATATTAATAAAAGAGTTGTTTTGTATTTCATTAAACACTTGTTATGTGAAATGAATACGATTTCCAAGAATTCAAAGTCAACGACATTTCCAAACGATAGGAATATTTTTAAAAAATCAATTGATTTTTAGATAATGGCCAGTCATTACCGGCACAGGTATTGATAGGGCATTCGAATACTGGATAAATTCAGTTCATTTTGTGAGAAAATTATTACAAAACATAACAACAAATATTATTAGTTTTTTTTTCATGAAAATGTTGTCTCTATTAGAGAAAAGTGTCTCAAAAACAATGATCACAACCACTGATAGTGAAGAATATTTTCACATATATAATGGACAGACAGTTAATACTTGGGTTCAATTGAAGACAAACTTATGAAATATTTTTGTTGTGAAAAATATATAGAATTTCTTAAACAAATCGACTGAAGAGTAAGTACTGAATATTCAATGTTCTCATCGTTTAAATATGTATTGAATTGCAAATCAGATGAGACTTCAGTTACTGTTAGCTGTTTTGGTGTTATTTGTATCACAACATCATTTCATTGAATGTTCGGCCCCTTATTGGGGTTACAATCCATACGGGTATTAATGCTTAGAATTTCATTTTATTTCAAATTACATTCAATTAAAAAAAATGCTTAATTTCTAAGCTCTTTGGGCTATTGGAATCCCGGACCCCCTCCTCGTCCTTATCCAAGACCTTTTCGTATAAGGCAGGGGTATTACGGTCAGGGTTATAAAGGGAGTCGACCCTTCAGGTGAAAATAATTATAAATTGAATTTGACTTTTAAATCAATAATGAAATTGTAATTAAATTAAAAGTTCACTCAAAATAAGGGATCGATTGATATAAGGGTGAAAACACTGTTGTGTTGTTTGGCTTCAGTGGACTTCATATGGATATCAACGAAGCAAAACATTTTCTAAACAACACTTTAGTGAAAAACACGTGAATATTATTATTGTTTAAAACTTTTTTGTCATTTAATGAAACATTAAATTAATATTTATATATAAAGAGAAATAAAATTTATTTTTTTATTAATTTATTTAACAAATGAATTGTAATTATCCTTCGACTCGACTATTATGAGTGCCACCGCACAAACCAACTGAGCCTTGAGCTTAGGTGACAACTATTGCTATATTTGTATCAAAAGAATAAAAGTTTTTTTTCACATTTAATTCACAAGTTTTTATGTTATGAATGAAAATCAAATTTCAAGTTCAGTCCATTGTTTGCATTGTTTGCTAAATATATCTCTATTTTGTTATCTCTTTCTCAACCAAAATGTAAATCAAATTCTCTTTCATTGTTTGTATTATTAAAAGAGTTATTATTTATTCAAACATGTCTTAAATCACTGTTCCTTTAGAATTGTCGCACCGATAGGAGATATACAGTATTTATTGAGTGCTTATATTTCTTAACGACTATTAAATACTATAATAAATATTAACACAATTTAATTGCTTATTAAAAGTGATTTCTAATAATAATTGACAAACATTTGAATGAAATATTTTTAAGAATATATTTTTTGTACAAATATTTCAAAACAAAAATACAATTCAAAATAATTTAAATAATAAACGATTTAATTAAATGTTACATAAAATTGATTTTAAATATTTTCTAAAATTATTACTTCATTTGAAAGTGAAATCATTTCATATTATATGACATACATTGCATTCATATAAAATATTTGTCAAAAAATGAGTCAAAAAAAATTCCGGAAAAAAAATTATGAAAAAATTATGTGATTTTTTTTAATGCGATTTCACTCTAATGTGAACGCAATTCCGGATTATTTAACGGATGGCTAAACAGAATAAGGATGAAAAGGACACTGATATAAAAAATTATATATAAGACTTGAGAGGATATGATAGAAGGTATGGCAGGAAGGCGTCGGTAGTAGTTCTTTGACTTACAGAACATGATTGCAATGAAACGAAAAACTATTATTTTCTCATAATTTAGTGAATAATTATTAATAAAATTCAACGAATTGTTTGAATAATAATTGCATTTGTTTTGCATTTTGTTTACAATAGCTTTAATACAGTTATTAAGTGTTTGGATAAAAGTCAGTCAATAGTAACCTTCTATAGAATAATGTTCACCCCCTGTGTGTGTGTCACACAAAGTGTTTTGTCAACACATCCTGTCATTGCCATTCTTCAGGATACCAGTGCTGTCTACAACTCAATATAAAAAGGACAGACAGATTGCGTGAAAGCTATTCAAACATTAGAACTGAAAAAAAAGTTTTTTTATATCACTTTTTTGTCGCAATTCTCACATAAATAATGAAATCTCAATTGATTGGTGTTTTGGCCGTCATAATGATCCTGGCCATCGTTGTGCTACCTCTGGCCAGCGCACAGTTTTACGGTATTTAAGAGTTTTATATCAAATTTATATTAAATTTTATTTTAAAATATATTTTAATAAAATATTTATTTAATTTTTGTCTAAAATTCCTATGTATTCAAAGGTGGACGAGGTTTTGGTGGAGGGTATGGACGCGGTTTTGGAGGTGGATTTGGCAGAGGCTATGGTGGCTTTGGACGCGGGTTCGGAGGGGGATATGGACGAGGATTCGGTGGTGGTGGGTTCGGCCGAGGGTTCGGTGGTGGATATGGACGCGGATTCTATGGCTAAAGATCTCAACATTTTTTATGAGTTTAAAAATGATTTTTAAATAATATTCAAAAACAATATTTCAATTAAAACTCAAAACTTTTGCTTTCAAATCAAAACCCAAAAATCACTCACTTTTTGTTAACTCAATGTAAAAAGTACTTTAAATGTCGAATAAATTGAATCTCAAAACATGTTAACATGATTTTTTATGAACCCCTGGGTCTTTCACTCCAGGGTCTCTCAGTCGTCAATACAATGATAACTATATCAAAAAAGTCTTTATTCGCAAATCAAACAAAAAATAGGAATTTATTTCAAATTATTGTAAAGTTATTCAAAAAAAAGGTTTGTTTGAAAAGTATTTATTAATACATTTTTCGGTCAAATATTTATTTAAGTAATTTTTTTGTCACTTTTTTTGTACAAATGTTTACAATTGAAATATGAAAATAAAACACAACTAAACAAACATTGAATTTGTTTTTTGTATTAATATATTAGTTAAACATTCATAGAATAAATGAAATTTTCATTTCAGTCAAAAATTTTTTATATCATTGAATTCATTGTCTGTTTAGTGAATACATTATACAAACAATTCGTGTAATAATAAATGAATTACATTTTCATAAGAAATTCAACACAAAGTTATGTAAAAAATAATTACAGTAATAATTGAATCACATTTACATTTAATTAATACCTGAGTCGCTCTTCACCTGAAGATCTCACGACTAAAGTGAGATCAAATCATAACATGTTTTAGTAATTGTTTTCAAACAAATTGTTTGCAAATAATTGAAAAAACAATTTTAAATTTTTGTATATATTATTAATTTGTTGTAAAATAATTCAAAGAATCGAAAAGATATAATAAATGCTAAAAAAGATCTGAAATTTTCAATTCAGTCATTGATTTTGAGAGTCAATGACATGAATTTCTTAGAGATTTCTTCACTCATGTCATGAAATGATTCCGATCTTAGTATTGATTTCCAATGATTTGCCGCGAAATCAATGCAACGAATCGTCAAACCATTCAAACCATAGTTGTCTGCAATCGTAAACAAATTGCAAACATTTTTCTCATTAATATTGTCTCTCAACCACTCGAAGCACCGGTTCTTCAGCTCCGGCTCATTGTAAATGTTGGCCAACTTTAACACTTCAATGCAATTCTCGTCATTGACTTCGGCTTCGATTCCATAGAGATATCCAACGAATGCATAAAACGCTTCATAAGAGTACCGCTTAATGAGAACCGATGTCTTGAGCTCTTTATCTAAATTTTGTTCGCATTTCTGCCAAAACGATTTGTTCCGGATATTGAGAATAGTTTTGTGACAGAAGAGTGTTTTGTCGACGAAATCGAACTTCAAGTCATAGTCTGAAGGATTGTTAAACACTTCCGTTAAGTAGTTTTGAAAGAGTTGACCAGAAATGGGGTCGACATCGGATGAACTGCAGTTACCGTCGACACAGTTCACCGAATCGGGTCTTCGGTCAACACTGAATGAGACGGACGCTGTCGTCTCATCGGAACCGTTATCCGAAAGACTTATTTGTCCCAAAGAGTTACGTCTTTGAAGATCATTAGTGAATGAATTGTTACTTTCGATGACATTTGAGTCTTCGACTTCGAAGACAATAGTCTCAAATGTTTTATTACTCTCTGAATACTGGGCGTAAGTATCGAAAAAAGTGTACCCGAAGTTGTATTCGGTTATATCGAACGGCGCTTTGATTTGTTTGTAATAATAACCGAAACCCCAAACGAAGTGCCGGTCAGTCATAGAGATGGCAAGGGATAAGTCATTGTCATAAGTGGTGATAATGTCTTTGAATCTCATCTTTGACTTAATCATGACTGGCGTGAATTGATTGACAGTTGTGTTGTTCCCTACCTGTCCCTTATCGTTGAGGCCAAAGGAATAGAGGACACCATCGGTGGTCAGAAGGAGTGTATGGTTTGGGCCACAAATGGCTTTTTTAATAACAATGTCATCAAAACCGACGATATTTATCGGTAACTCAGAGAATGCCCGCTCTTTGCCTTCGACGATGTCCTCATCCCTGTGTCGGCCCAATTGGCCGAAGTCATTGAGACCCCAAACATAGACCTTTCCTTTCTTCGAGAGCGCCAGAGAATGACATTTACCACAAGAAACGGATGCGATCTTATCATTGATGGCAACCCTAACGGGAAACCAGCGCCAAACCCACGTGCCGTCCCCTATCTGGCCAAAGGTGTTGCGACCCCAGGCCCACACCTGTCCAATGTTGGTCAGCGCCAGAGTATGTCTATTACCACAACTAACGGACACAACTTTAGGCAATCCTCGGATCCGTTTCGGTTCGTTCGTCGACTCGAATGACCCGATCCCTAACTGTCCGAAATCATTCTCACCCCACGAATAGCACTGGCCATCGGCTGTCAGTCCCACACAGTGTCCGAACCCGTAGAAGATGTTCGCCAACTGTTTGCCACTGAGGAAGGGGTTGTGCGTCGGCTCCGGTATGTTCTTATCCCACACTCCGAGCCCAAGACAGCCGTAACGGTTGTGACCCAAGCCATAGACCGCGTCTTCGGTGGTCACAAAAAGCACTTCATTTCCGTGAAAACCAAAGACACACAAAAGTCTTATGGATTTCTTGAGCCTTTCGTTGTCGACAATTGGTCTCAAAATCTTTAAATACTTTATTTTTGTCAATTCGTCGATTGATCTCATCTTCGGATGTCTTTGGATGTGCTGTCACTCAATTGGTGTCAAATTTTAAACAATAATTGGTTTGAATTATGGCTTAAAATAGCATTCAATGACTCATTGTTCACATCACTGACAACACGTTCAAACGATATGTACTTTTTGTATGTGTCTGTCCATAGCGTATGAATGATGAGCGCCTGTGAGTGTGTTTTGGTTGCATAGCCCCAAATGCCTCACACAAACAGTACGTAGTCTTACGGCGTGATCAATGAAAAGTCATGACTTGATTGATGTAAATGTAATGCCATTAACGTTAACATTGAATGAGGTTTGCATTCATTGTATGCTTTGTTTGACTGATCTTTGCTTTTATTGACATTCAGTCAGTCATTGAATGTTTGATTTGTTTATAAAAATAGATTTAAATTTGAATAAAATTTGAATAAAGTTTCAAAAAATCATTAAATGATTGAAACAATCGATGGAAAAGTTAATTGAAATCAAAGAATTTGAATCTTTGAGACCAATAACCACCGATGAAGTGGTGAAGAAATCCTTACGCCTTTTGTGTGTCTTCGGCGCATCTGAAGTGATATTCGTGACCAAAGAGGACAGAGTGTATGGCTTTGGACCCAATCGTTACGGATGTCTTGGGTTAAGCACTTGGGATCCGGACATAACGGATCCGACACTCAATGAGACACTGAGTGGCGAACGGCTGAAGAATATCTACTATGGGTTGGGGTATTGCATAGGACTGACCATCGATGGCAAGTGTTTCTCGTGGGGTCACAACGATTGTGGCCAACTAGGGATCGGTAGCTCAATGGACACCTTACACACCCCTCAACCCATCGGAGGTATTGCCCACAAATCGTTTGTCAATATCTGTTGCGGCGAAAGACATATTCTGGCGCTGACTAGCGATGGACAGGTGTGGGCGTGGGGTGCGAACAGGTATGGCCAGATAGGTGTGGCCCCACATGTCGTGCAGAACAGTTGGGTCCCGGTTCACGTCGGGACACTTCCCGGTAAGATATCCGCCTTCGCCTGCGGTCAAAGCCATTCGGTGGCCGTCGCCAAGTCTGGACTGGTGTACGCCTGGGGCAAGAACGACCTTGGACAGTTAGGCTTTCGAGGCACGGGCTCACATCTCGTGTCATATCAGCCCCGAAGGGTTACATTACCAGGAAATGGATGTAATGTTAAGTTCTCAAAAGCGGTTTGTGGTCAGAATCACACAATTCTTCTCTCACGCGATGGCAAAGTGTATGCCTTTGGCCTTAACAACAATGGACAGGTAGGAGACGGCAAGTTTAAGACACAGTTCTCTCCAAAGGTTATCATAAATGATAGAAAAATGAAAGACATTTTCGCTGATTATGACAACAATATATCGATTGCGCTCTCAATGGACAACAGATACCATGTCTGGGGAGTGGTTTCTGGGGATAAAAAGGATAAATATTTCTCTATTCCTCGAGTCTTAACCGAAGAAGAAAACCTTTATTCAGTTTTCGATGTTTTTGTCAAATATACAAAAGTTAAGAAAACATTTAATACTATAGACATCACTGACTTTGAAGATCCGAGCGTTGGATTAGGTCTGAAAAGTGATGACTTTGAAGAAGAAGTTGAGGAGAATGATGAGACAATAGGCATAACGGTTCCCGAAGATCCCATTCCTGTTGTGGCTCAAAGGAAGCCAGAAATTGTCGATCAAAGACACAATAATCAGAATGTAATCGCTTTGGGTTGGATTGGAACTGACTTAACGGCTCTCAAAGATCCCATACCTTTGGGTTGGTTTGAATCTATTTGGAGTTTGGATCAAACAAATGATGTCTTTGTAAATGATTTGAAAGCAAAATCAGTTCCTGAAGAACCCATTCTGGCTGTGAGTCATAAAAATGATGTCTTCTTCGAGAATGTGTTTTCACCGACAATCCAAAGACTTGAACCAACTGATGAACAGCCGATCAACACAAGAACTGGTGGTATGATTAATAGCAATCGTTTGGATCAATGTTTGCCAAAAAATTTCAAAACAGAAAACATTTTTTCGAGAAATATTTTTTTGAAGCATTTGTTCCAAGCATTCAATAATCCACTCGAGTCTGACATGAAGATCATAATCGATGATCAAGTGATTTATTGTCACAAAAATATTCTCAAAATTCGTAATAAAAAGTTTTGGGAAAAATATTTTCAAAACTCTTCTGAAATTCACATTAAATGCAATTCTTTTAAAGCATTTAAAGCATTGATTGAATGGTTTTATGGGAAGAGACCTGAAATCGATGGACAGAATTGCATAGAATTGTTGCGATTAGCCATCGTTTATGAGGAACAGGAGCTCAAAGACACTTGCCTTCAATGGTTCGGACGTAACATTGATTTGTCTAATGTTTGCTCTGTCTATGAATTGGCCATTGAGTCAAACTCTACTCAACTGAAGAATTCTTGCATTGAATTCGCGAAAAGCAATTGGAAAACAATTCTAAAATCACAAGAATTTGAAGAAATGAATGAAAAGTTTGGAAAACAATTCCTGCGATCGATAATGACTTGAACTCTGAATTCAATGTATTTATTAATCATATCATAAATTGAGACAATTTTGTAAAATTTCATTAAAAAAATTCTTCAAAAACTGAATATTCTTCAGTATATCTGATGTTCAATTATGAGAATATTCTGTAATTAATAATATATTAATTAGTAATTCATTTGGTTTTCAAAAAAATTAATGTTTTTCTCAAAATAATAATTATTTTTTTCATTTAATCATTTCATTGAAAAATTCATTTAAAATACTTTTGATTATAATTTCAATAAATTTTTTTGTTTTGAATATATTTTTTGAAATAAAAATTTAAATATCAATAAATGATTTTTATTTGAATTTTTTGTGTAATAAAAAATATGTATTTTATTTCAAATGGTTATCAAGTTTTATAAAATTAATCATTTTTTTGATAAATATTTAAAAAAAATCATTTTTTTATTGTTTGTTAACAACTATTGTATTCAAAGCCCAAACCGAAAGGCAATGAATAGTCATTAAAATAACTTTAGTTTAGCTTTTGTTACAATAGTTTTGTTTTTCATTTTTTATATCATTTTTCACATAACTTCCTCTTACCCCTGATTTCATCCCCCCTTTGCTTACAAATAATGTATTTGTTGTTTGTTTTATAAATTACTTAATTTTGATTAAAAAATGTTTTAATCGATGGAAAAGTTGAATGAAATCAAAGAATTTGAATGTTTGAGACCAATAACCACCGATGAAGTGGTGAAGAACTCTCTACGACTTCTGTGTGTCTTCGGCGCCAACGGATCAGAGGTGATATTCGTGACCAAAGACGACAAAGTCTATGGCTTTGGACCCAATCGTTACGGATGTCTTGGGTTAAGCACTTGGAACGAAGACATAACGGATCCGACACTCAATGAGACATTGAGTGGCAAAAAGTTGTCGAATATCTACTACGGGTTCGGACATTGCATTGCACTCACTGTCAATGGGAAGTGCTTTTGTTGGGGTTGTAATGATAGGGGACAGATAGGCATCTCTATCACTGGCAAAGACTCCATACCTACCCCTCAGCCCCTTTTCGGGTCGATCTCACGGCAAAAGATTGTAACCGTTTGTTGTGGCCCGAGATATAACCTGGCGCTGACCTATGATGGAAAGGTATGGGGTTGGGGTGACAACAGGTGCGGTCAGTTGGGCATTCAGCCAGAGGTCACCGACAAGGCATGGGTTGCGGTTCTAATACCCCTTCGAGGTTTGGGTGCTTTCATTTCTTGTGGTCAAAGTCATTCATTGGTGGTCACCCGCACCGGAATGGTGTACCTCTGGGGCTACAATGACTGCGGTCAGTTAGGGTACCGAAGCCATGGCAAGAGACAGATCTCACACATACCCCTTGCGGCCAAAGTGTCGAACATTCCCCTTAAAGTCAATAAAGCCGTTTGTGGTCATAAACACACATTACTTCTCGCACGGAATGGCAATGTCTATGTCTGTGGACTCAATAACAACGGACAGGTAGGGGACGGTAGGTCCACAACACAGGTCTTTCCTAAGCTGATAAGAAAGGAGACCAAATTCAAAGACATTTTTGCCAACTATGATAACAATATATCCATTGGGGTCTCAATGGAGGACAAGTACTTTGTCTGGGGTTTGGCCGTCGATGGCGACAAACACTTCTCTATTCCTCAAGAGTTAAGTCCAGAAGAAAATGATTTTTCAGTGTTTGATATTTATGTGAAATACACGAAAGTCTTGAAAACCTTTAGGACTATCGACATCACGGCCTTCGAAGACAACATTCTATGGTTGGATCAAAGTCTTAGAGAAGTGATCGAACCGACAGTTCCACAGAAAAGTGAGACCAAAGAACTTCCAGACAAGGAAGACATCAAACAAATACTGTATTCACTGTTGGACTCAATTAGTATTGACAAAGAATTTCATTAATTATTCAGAATATTCTTTATTAACGAAATTCCTGTTTCTCTGACATTAAGACCTCAACTGATATTCATTCAAACATTTGATACAAAAAAATATCAAACATTCAATTGATATTAAAATATCTTTTTCTTTCATTTCTTTGTTTTATTAAATGTCTTAAAACTTTGTATTAAAAAAATGAACCAAAAATTGAATAAAGATTTTGATTTGAAGTTAAAATACTGTTCATTGCATTCAGTGTTCACTGTATGTAAAACACTGTCACAGACTCTATGAATGATGTGATTCAGTGTTGAAAACAAAACGTGTTTTTCATTCAGTTTTGGAAATCATTTAAAAAAAAGATTTTATTAATTATTTTCGGTTTTGAAACAACAAAACAATTGAAGCAATGATTGAATCAATAGATAAAACAGTTTTGATTAAAGAGTTTAAATGTTTGAAGTCATTGATGGCCAACAAACTGCTGAAGAACTCATTGAGATTTTTATGTCTCTTTGGCTTCGATGGCGAAGAAGTGATATTTGCGACCACCGATGACGAGGTCTACTGCTATGGACGGAACAGATACGGATCGCTTGGGTTAGGCGTTTGGAACAATCACATACCGGAGCCGACACTCAACTCGACATTGAGTGGCAAAGGATTGGTTAATGTCTTCGACGGCTTCGGAGACGGCGTCGGGAATTGCATTGGTCTGACCGCCGATGGCTTGTGCTATGGCTGGGGTTTCAACGATTCCGGACAATTGGGTATCGGAAACACGAATAATATAAATACCCCTCAAATGGTCGAAGGAATGGCTGACAAGTTTGTCGTCCAAATCGGTTGCGGCAAAAGACATGCATTGGCTCTGGACAGGGAGGGAAAGGTGTACGCCTGGGGCTGCAATTGGTTCGGACAGACGAGTGGAAAGGGATCACAGGATTTGATTGCAATTCAAGTCAAAATTGATGACAAAATCGTTTCGATTTCTTGTGGTAAATGTCATTCATTGGCGCTGTCAGAGAGTGGACGGGTATATGTGTGGGGCCTCAATGAGACGGGACAGTTGGGTCGTCACAAGGATTATGATCAGAGGCAAGGGGCCAGAAGAGCGTTTTGCAACGTTCCTCAACTGGTGTCCGGCTTTGAAAGCACTTCCATCACTAAAGCCCTGTGCGGTCCAAACCATACCATTTTTCTGACAAACGATGGCTTTATCTATACGTTTGGCTTCAATGAAAACGGACAGATAGGGAACGGCTGTTATGATACGCAATGGACGCCACATAGAGTGGGCGAAGACATGACATTCAAAGATTTTGTCGTCAATTATGACTCAGACCTAACCATTGGAGTCACCACTGATGGCAAGCCCTTCGCCTGGGGTTTCAACTACTACTGCACCAGAATCTGCAATCCCTACGAAATCACTGATTATAAGACCAAATACAATCTCCTTGACCTCTACGCCCACTTTTCGCCCGTTCCCAAAGTCTACGAAAGTCTCATTTTTGACGCCAATAAGAAATGGCTTCAAAACTACAAACCTTGTGATCGAAAGAAATCCGTTGTCTGTAATGAATTGATCGCTGAACCAAACCTTCGACTTCCGAGTCGTCCAGTCTTTCATTCGGTCAAAGAATCCAACGATTCGTCTGTGAAGACATCGAACGGTCCTTCGAATGCGTTGTCTAAACCAAGTCCGCGTCCATCCAATGAAGGCATAACTCCCGGATCACTATTTCTGAAGCATTTGAGCAAATCATTTGATAATCCAAACGACTATGACTTGAGATTCGAGATCAACGGCCGAAGCATTTATTGCCACAAAACTGTCGTCAGAATCAGAAACAAAGAGTTCTGGAAAAAATGTGAACAAAATTTGGATAAAGAAAACAAATGTTTAATCAAAATTAAGACCTATTCTTACGAAGCGTTTTATGCATTCATTCAATGGCTTTATGGAACGACACCTGAGATCAATGACCAGAACTCTAGACAATTGTCTCAATTGGCGGACATTTACTTTGAACCCGACCTTCAAAGTCTCTGTCCTCAACTCGACGACAATGTCATTGATTTGCAGAATGTTTGCACTCTCTATAAAATGGCAATTAATGACAACTTAACTGATCTGAAGAACTCTTGCGTTGAGTTCGCGAAAAGCAATTGGAAAGCGATTTGCAAAACACAAGAGTTTGAAGACATGAACGAAGATATTTGCAAACAATTAATCATTTCTGTAATGAATTGATTGCAGTATTTGTGAGACTTTTATTCATTTTATCATTAGTTTTGTATTCATTTGAATTGAATTGAATTTAAGATAAAAATAATGTTTTTTTTTTTTGTAATAAATGCCAAAAACTTGTAATACAAACAAATTGTAATAATCTTTTGACAAATGTTTTACTCATTAAAAAATAAATTATTTTATTCATTAAATTAATATAAATTTTGCAAAATATTTTCTCAAATAAAACACCCTTTCCTTCACTGATTCAAACAATCGATTCATTGAATGTATAGACAATCGATGTCTTGAAAACATTGAAAACTGTCAGACAATTGCAAAACAATTTTTCTCATCAATGAATAAAATGAAATCATTTTTCTTAAAGTTTTTATTTATTTTGATTCAAGTGTTGAATGAATGCAAAGAGACTTCAGTTGACGTGAATTACATTGGTTTCGACAGTCAATACGGAATGACATGTCTTTTGAGTGCATTCAAGGCTTCAGTTATAGTAAAGTCTTTTGACAACACTTTCAAAGGATTCACTTTCCAAGACATGCGGCCGAAGACATCCGTTTCGGTATGGACTGAGTGTCGACCGAAGGGTTCGCCGATTGTCAGACATTACTACAGATATGACTCAAAGACTTCCCATCGAATGGTAAGCATTTCCTTTGGTTTCGAAGTGTCTTCGGATCTCATGGTTGAAGTGAATCTCAAATACATTGAAATCATTGAAGCGTTCAATGAATGCAAACATGGATTCAATGAGTGCTTTGAAAAGCATTGTAAAGACGATCACAAACACAGACATTGTCTGCAAATGTCAGCAAAATATCCATTAAATGAGATCAAAAAGGGATCAGCTCTTCAGTGCTCTCATAACGGAAAGGTATATCTCGATGGCGTTAGGAGAGGAACGGGAGGTCAGGGAGAAGTTCAGGCCCACATTGTGGGCAACTTTGTGGTGGATTTGGATCACTATTGTATTGATGTCACAGAATCTATCGAAGAGTTTCATCCAATTAAGTACTGTCTTATGGATTGGATTATCAATGGCTATACGATAACCATCTGTTCATCGCTGGTGTGTCTCATAATAGGCTTCTGTGTCGCCAAACATGTCATCCATTGTCGCAATACTTCTCACTTCAATCTGAGACCCGATGACAAAAGTCCTGAAAAGTCACTCAAATTGATTAAAATGGTTAAACGAACCGAAGAAGAAGGTTGTGATGGCTCACAGACACCGCTCGACAACACTGACAACAAGTCTTCTTCGGTACCAAATGAAGGCATCACTTCTTCTGCCACTCCCGAAGACAGCAAAGAAACTCATAAAAAAATGCATAATTTTTTTATAAGTTTTTAAAACTTTTTTTTATAACTCTTTTATATATTTAAAAATGTTTTTTTGACATTATTTTTATAAAAACTAATAAAGACTTCGTTTAAATAAATAAAATAAATGCAAAACATTTAGCAATTATTGCGTGAATGACATCAAATCCATAGGAATTTGCATTACGTGATCGACCACTTTATGCCTTCCCTTCACTCAAAGTCATCTCATATTTAAATGCAATGTTTTTATACAAAAGTCTATACAAAGCCAACATCAAAGGGGTTGTCAACCAATACATCATTACTTCGTTATAATTATATTTATGTTAAATAATATAAATTTGAGACAATTTTATGTGAAAAGTGTTTATAAAAATAGTTTTGTTAAAAGTGTGTCAAAAAAAGTATATAAACATTGATTGAGTGGTAATAATAAAAGACATGAACTGATTGTCAAAGAGTTTTCGTCAAAGAGTTGTCTTCATTTGAAGTCATTGTTTGCAAACACTTTTTGATCACATGTTTTGATAACAGAAATATTTTGATGAAAAAACTCAACAAAAATTTGAATCTTTTTTGCCATTAATTGTGAAATAAAATGAAAGAAATCATTGAATCCATCGATGACTTGATTCTCATCAAAGACATCGATGTCATGAAGCCATTGATGTCCGACGAGTCGCTCAAGAACTCCGTAAGACTTCTATGTGTTTTCGGTCTTAAGGCAACGGAAGTGATATTCGTGACCGAAGAGGACAGTGTCTACTGTTATGGTAGGAATAGGTTCGGGTGTTTGGGTTTAGGCGTTTGGGACGAAGACATACCGGAGCCGACACTCAACGAGACACTGAGTGGCAAACGATTGGCGAATATTTACTTCGGTTTTGGTCACTGTATTGGACTGACCAGAGATGGCCAGTGCTATGGATGGGCTCAGAATGATTTTGGACAGTTAGGCATCGGGTCCTTCGAGTCGTCGAACACACCGAAACTGATCCGAGGAATGCCTGAAGTGGTTGACATCAGTTGTGGTAACAGACATACTATAGCCCTTACCGCCGATGGACAGGTGTATGCCTGGGGTCGCAACACCTTCGGACAGGTCGGTGACAACAGCTGGTGTTGGCGTTGGTATCCGACAAGAGCTGTGATCAACGAATGCGTCGTTTCTATATCTTGTGGTAAATGCCATTCCCTGGCGCTGACAGCCAGAGGACAGGTATATCTCTGGGGCCTCAACGAATTCGGACAATTGGGTCGACACAGGGATGAAGACGTGAAGGAAGGAAAGGAACGTCCGTTCTGTGAGACACCAAAACTGATTCTTGGCTTTGAAAACATTTTATTCTCGAAAGCCGTTTGCGGACCAAACCATACATTGCTTCTTACCACTGATGGCATTATCTACTCGTTCGGTATCAACGATAAGGGACAGGTAGGGAACGGGTGTTTTGACACACAGTACACTCCGGTTAAAATCAAAGAAGACGTTAAGTTTAAGGATATCATTACCACATATTTCTGTGACTATTCGATGGCCATCTCTGAAGACAATCGTTACTACAATTGGGGTTATGTTGCCCTGGGATATGACAAGATCACAGCACCGGTAGATGTGACTCATTTCGTCACTCGAAGGGGTTTTTCAATATTCGATGTTTACACCAATTATTCACGAATTTTCGAAACATTTAAAACACTTGTAATTAAGAGTAAAAACAATTTCAACGAAAACAATGTCAAAGCCATTGATTACCACAAGAATTGTCAGATCACTTCCAGCGAAGATTCCGAGAACAGCTCTACCACCGACTCAGACAACTGTTCCCCCAACGAGGGCTCAATACCGGGCCGTATATTCATTGAACACTTGCGCCATTCGTTCAACAATGAAGACGACTATGACTTCAAGTTTGTCTTCGGCTATCGTTATATGAATAAGATTTTCTGTAATAATATTCTCGAAATTCGAAACAAAAAGTTTTGGCAAAAAATCAAACGTTATTTAAATGAACAAAATTCAGACGAAATCCAAATCACTGGACATTCCTATAAAGCCTTTTATCAGTTCCTTAAATACCTCTATGGTTTGGCGCCCACTATAGACGACACCCTCTGCTATGAATTGCTCGAATTGGCCGAAGATTATGAGGAATGGGATCTCAAATGCATGTGCTCTCAGATAATGCAGACTCACATGAATGTGGACAACGTTTGCCACTTGTTTGAGATCTCAAACACCTATGAGTTGAATGACCTGAAGAACAGTTGCATTGATTTCGCAACAAATAATTGGAAAACAATTTGCAAATCAGAAAGATTTCAATCAATGGATGAAATGCTTTGCAAACAATTAATGCATTTTTGTCTCAAATGAATCAATGTTTGAATGCCTAAAGAATTTTCATTATAACTAAAGTTTTCAAAAAAAAAATTTTGTTTTATATCTGAATTGCATTTAAAATAATAAAAATATAGATATTATTTGTATTGATATTAACGAAAAAAAATTGTGAATTCATTACTCATTAATTGCTTTTGATTTTATTGAATTAAAAACAATTTTATAGTATTTTAGAAATAAGACGAAAAACAAACGCAAAATTTTTTTATTGAAAACACAATCGTATAAATAATAAGAGTATTTCAACACTACATTCAATGTAATGATTGTCTGCAGAAAAAAAACAAGACTTTTCAGTGCTTTTTATTGAGTATGAAATCATCAAAATTTAACTTTTACTGTAATTATCAAAAAATATTTTTTCAAATTTTTCATTAAAGACAAACGAAAACCTAATTTAATTGACAGCTAATCGCTTGAGATATCTTCTAATCACTTCCAACTTCAATGCCATCAATGGTTTGCAAAAAATAATTCTGAAATAATTGTGTGAATCAAATGACAAATGAAGTCATGAATTGATTCACCAATTTTTGGTTCATTTCTTCAAATTCTTGTGATTTCAATATTGACTTCCAATTGCTTTTCGCGAATTCAATGCATGAGTTCTTCAGTTGAGTAGAGTTTGACTCAATGGCCAATTCATAGACAGAGCAAACATTAGACAAATCAAAGTTACGTTCGAACCATTGAATGCAAGTGTCTTTGAGCTCCTGTTCCTCATAAACGATGGCTAATCGCAACAATTCTATGCAATTCTGTCCATCGATTTCAGGTCTCTTCCCATAAAACCATTCAATCAATGCTTTAAATGCTTTATAAGTATTGCATTTAATGTGAATTTTAGTTGAGTTTTGAAAATATTTTTTCCAAAACTTTTTGTTACGAATTCTGAGAATATTTTTGTGACAATAAATCACTTGTTCTTCGATTATGAACTCCATGTCAGACAGGAGTGGATTATTGAATGCTTGGATCAATTGATTCAAAAATATGTCTTTCGCGCAAATATTATCTGTTTTGTAGTTTTTGGCCAAACATTGATCCAAACCATTGCTAGTATTCGATGAACTCATGGATTCTTTATCTATGTCTTCATTATCTCTTTTATGTTCAATTGTCTTCTTTTGGTCATCGAATCCATTAATAGTTCCGTTAATTCTTGGAAAAAAGAATCCATTGATTCTTCGAAAACCATTGCGATTATCACTGATTACAATCGATTTATACGTTTTGCCAATTCTTGTATATATAGCAAAGACGTCGAACAGAGAGTAGTCGGACAGTGGGTCTGGTATTGGACGGGGAGTTAAGAACTTTCTGTTCAGACAAAGACCCCAAACGAATATCTTGTCATCGATTGAAACGGCGAGAGATATGTCGTAATCACAGAAGCCTTCGATGTCTTTGAACTTTACGTCTCCATTCACTTTGATTGGGGTATATTGAACGCCGAGCGACCCGTTCCCTACCTGTCCTCTGGCGTTGTTCCCGAAGGCATATATATCTCTGTCTTCAGTGAGAATCAGTGTATGATTTCGACCGCAAACGGCTTTACGAACGTTATAGAAAAGGAGTGCTTCGGGTCTGCATGACATCGCCAGGTGCCTGTCTTCGTGGATATCTTCATCCCTGTGCCGACCCAACTGTCCCGTCTCATTGAGGCCCCAGATATATACCCGTCCAGTGTGTGCAAGCGCTAACGAATGACATTTACCACAAGAAATGGAAGCGATTTTGAACTTAAACGGTATCTTAAACGGTGTCAAACGGTTCCGAAAACTCCTGTCACCCAACTGTCCAAACGTATTGCGACCCCAAGTATACAACTGGCCATCACTTGTCAAAGCCATGGTATGTCTGTTTCCACATCTGATTTCGACCACTCTTTGACCAATTAAGCCCCTGATGAGCGTCGGTGTGTGTGTTGAGGCCATGGATCCATTGCCCACTTGTCCGAACTCATTCTCACCCCAACCATAGCACTGGCCATCTCTGGTCACGGCTATCACGTGACCAAAACCATAGTAGATATTCGTCAACTGTCTGCCACTCAGTGTCTCGTTGAGTGTGGGCTCAGGGATGGGGTCGTCCCAAACACCCAAACCCAGACACCCGAACTTGTTTTGGCCAAAGCCATAGACGGTGTCATCGGTGGTCACGTATATCACTTCCGATCCATTATAACCAAAAACAGATAAAATTCTGATATTTTTTCTCGTCTTCTCATCAATGAGTCTATCATTCAATGTCTTAAAGTTTTTTATATCTATTATTTGATCCATTGTTTGGACAAAACAACTATGGATTTAATGTCTTCAAAATGTGTCAAATGTGTCAAAAGCTCTTCAAAAATAACGTACGAATAAATACAAACATTTTACACATGTATGACGTCTTGAAATGTGAACGTTGTCTACGAATGACTTTGTCATACATTCCTATAATAAGATTAAATGCTTTAAAACTTTTGATAACTTTTTTTCATACAATTTTCGTTCAATTTTTGATTCAGACTTTAATTGAAATAATTTTTGTTAACATTTGAGAAAAGTTTTGAATTTTAATTTAATTAATTATAAGTGAAATAAATTGTTTAGAAATGGTTTCATTCAATGTCTGGAACTCTTCAGTGTTTATAAGACATTTCCAGTTATTGGTCGCGAAGTCAATGCAAGAGATCTTGAGCTCATTTAAGCCAAACCTTTGGGCGATATCGAAATAATGGCAAACATTTCTGATGTCAACATTGGATCTCATATAATGACAGCACAAGTACTTGAGCTTCAATTCGTGGTACTCTTCGGCCAAACACAAGAGCTCATAACAGGTCCGGTCATTGACTTTAGGGGTCATTCCATACAAAAACAAAACGAATTCATAAAACGCTTCATAAGAATAGCCATTGATTTGGATTTCATTGCAATTCTGTTCTCTTAAGACTTGTTCACATCTTTGCCAAACCCTCTCATTTCGGATCTGAATAATGGTTTTGTGGCAATGAATGGCCTTTTCATTGATAATGAGCTTCAGATCATAATTGTTTGAGTCGTTGAACGACTGCCACAAATGCTTAAGAAGTACCACTCCAGACATGGAAGGGTTGGTCACATCTGGAGATTCAGTGACGTTAACGACGTCTGGCTTTGGGGTTGAATTGATGTTTGGGACCAAAGAAAGTCCAAAACTTTCCAGTTTTGACACATTATTCTCAATCGGTGTCTCATTGCATGCATTGTCGACAAACTCTTTGCCAAAGAAGAGTTGTTTAACTGAATTCACTTTTGATGTCTGATTCAAAGATTCGATGTCTTCGAAGACAATCGTTTTATAGGTTTTGGTTAATCGCGAATATTCTGAAAAAATGTCAAATAAGGTGTAATTGAATTGCTTGACGGAAAGGGATATGTCTTTCGGCGTCGGTATCTTCTCGTAGAAGTAGAGGAAACCCCAAACAAAGCACTTGTTGTCCATCGAAACACCAATCGATAAGTCGTTGTCAAACATTGCGATAATGTCTTTGAATTTCGTTTTTGGCAACACTTTAATCGGTTTGTATTGATGAATGAAAGTGCCGTTCCCTACCTGTCCCTTATCATTGTTGCCGAACGAATACACGCATCCGTCGGCCGTCAGAAGCAATGTATGGTTTGGTCCGCAAACGGCTTTCGAGACTAAGATGTTTTCAAAGCCGGGAATCAGTTTTGGTGTCCCACAGAACGGACGTTCCCGTCCTTCCTTCAGGTCGTCATTCCTATGTCGACCCAATTGTCCGAATTCGTTGAGACCCCAGAGATATACCTGTCCTCTGGCTGTCAGCGCCAGGGAATGGCATTTACCACAACATATTGAATGCACTCTATCTTTGATGGCCAATGGGTTTGGAAACCAACTGAAGCGACGGCTTTGATGAGCGATTTGGCCGAAGATATTACTACCCCATGAATACACCTGTCCATCGATGGTCAGCGCAAGAGTATGTCTATTACCACAGCAAATGTCCACCACTTTCGGCAGTTCTATGAGCTCTGGAGGCAATGGATACTCGACGGAACCGATGCCCAACTGTCCAAGGTCATTCTCACCCCATCCATAGCACAGGCCGTCTTCGGTCAATCCAATCACATGACCGAAACCACTGAAGATATTCGCCAATCGTTTGCCACTTAATATGAGGTTAGGTGTGGGCAGAGGTATGTCGTCGTCGATGACGCCCAGACCCAAACACCCGAACCGATTGTTTCCATAGCAGAAGACATTGTCGTCTTTGGTGACAAATATGACTGAACTGCCATTGAATCCAAACACCGATAAGAGTCTTAACTTTATCGTAATCTTTGGATTGTTTACAATAGGTTTCAAAGTTTCAAACTTTTTGATGACAACTAACTTTTCCATGAATTTGATCCAAGGATTTAACTATTTATCAATTGATAGGAAAGACAAACAAAAAACTCATTCAAAGTTTGTACAAAAGTCTTGAGATTTGCATATTTTGAATGAAGTAATCAATTATTGACTGAAATAACGGCTCATAAAAACTGTTCAATAAATGATGTCTTCATTGAAAACTTGGTTTTTATTCATTTTATTATAATTTTTTGAATAAAAAACATTTTTATTACAAAATAAATGTGAGAAATAATTAGTAAAAAAATTATATTAAATTAAATGCAAAAAAAATTTTAATTAATGATCAAAAACATCAACTCTTTAGACATCACTTCATTCATGGACTGAAACTCATCTGATTTGCAGACAGTTTTCCAATTGTTTTTCGAGAATTCAATGCATTTGTTCTTCAAGTCTTTGAATGAGTGATTGATTGCAAACTCGTATAGAAAGCAGACATTCGTCACATTGATTGCATGGATGAGTCGAACAGAGCACAGGTATGCGAGCTCTGGCTCTTTGAAATCGTTGGCCATTTGGACCAATTCATAGCAATTCTTGTCATTGACTTTGGGTTCGATTGCATAGAGATATTGAATGAACGAATGGAACGATTTGTAAGAATATTCTTCGCAACGGATCTCATCTGTGGCCACATCTCTCGTCTGATCCAAGTGTTGCCAAAAGTGTTTGTTTCTGATTCTGACAATCGTTTTGTGGCAATGAATGACATCTCCGTTGATAACAAACTTCATGTCATAATCATTTGGGTTATCAAAGGCTCGGATCAGATGTTTGAGAAATATTGTTCCGGAGGTTATCTCCTCATCGGGTGGAGCAGAAACTGGCGATCCATTCGAGAGATTAATCTTTGATTTGACGGACGAAGAGTTTCTTGGATTTTTTGAGCCAAATGTCGGACGACTCGGAAGACGAAGGTTTGGTTCGTCGATCACTTCTTTGCCGACAACCGAATGACTTCGTCTGCAAGACCTATACCTTTGGAGCCAATGCTCGTTGGCCTCGAACACAATTGTCTGATAAACTCTGGGCACAGGCATGAAGTGGGCGTAGATGTCGAAGAGACAGTACTTGGTCTTATAGTCGGTCACCTCATAAGGGGTGGAAATCTTGATATTGTAATAATTAAAACCCCAAACGAAGATCTTGTGGTCAGTCGTGACCGCAATGGTTAGGTCTAAGTCATAATTGTTGACAAACTCTTTGAACGTCATGTCGTCGCCCACTCTGTAAGGCAGCCACTGGTTCTCCGAACCGCCGTTCCCTATCTGTCCGTTTTCATTGAAGCCAAACGTATAGATAAAGCCATCGTTTGTCAGAACTATGGTATGGTTTGGACCGCACAGGGCTTTAGAGATGGAAGTGCTTTCAAAGCCGGACACCAGTTGAGGAACACTTGAAAATGCTCTTTGATTTGCGCCGGCCTTTGGATCTTGATCTCTGTGACGACCCAACTGTCCCGACTCATTGAGACCCCACACATATACCCGTCCACTCTCTGACAGCGCCAATGAATGACATTTACCACAAGAAATTGAAGAGATTTTGTTATCAATTTTGACATGAATTGGAATCACGTCTTTCTGACCCTTTCCACTCGTCTGTCCGAACCAATTGCAGCCCCAGGCGAATACCTTTCCCTCCCTGTCCAGAGCCAATGCATGTCTTTTGCCGCAACCGATTTGGACGACAAACCTGTCAGCCATTCCTTCGACCATTTGAGGGGTATTTATATTATTCGTGTTTCCGATACCCAATTGTCCGGAATCGTTGAAACCCCAGCCATAGCACAAGCCATCGGCGGTCAGACCAATGCAATTCCCGACGCCGTCTCCGAAGCCGTCGAAGACATTAACCAATCCTTTGCCACTCAATGTCTTGTTGAGTGTCGGCTCCGGTATGTGATTGTTCCAAAAGCCTAACCCAAGCGATCCGTATCTGTTCCGTCCGTAGCAGAAGACCTCGTCATCGGTGGTCGCAAATATCACTTCTTCGCCTTCAAAGCCAAAGATACTTAAAAATCTCAATGAGTTCTTCATCTGTTTGTTAGCCATCAATGGTTTCAAACATTTAAAGTCTTTAACCAAAACTGTTTTATCGATCGATTCAATCATGTCTTCAGATTATTGTCTGCTTTTAGAGACGAAAAACAATTGAAAAACAAATGAAATGTTTGTATAAATGTCTGAAAAAGAGATTCAATGAAGACTTGACTGAAAAATACAAACACTGTATTTGTTTGACATATGATAGCATACGTCAAGACATACAGTGATAACGACTTCACAGGCGTTGCAAATGAAACACTTTTACCTCTTTATGAAAACGCTATTCATTTCAAAATCTTTCACAAAAATCATAACAAAAGCGTGAATAAGGGTTAAGGGGTTTAACAATAAATAAAGCATTTGTTGACATGTTTTTTGTGTTGAATGCAGTCATTGATTGACAGCTGAATGTGTTTTGCTTTACATAAGGCATGACTTATTTATATCCCTTTCCGTCCATTCCTTAGTCTTTGTTTTTAAAGTAAAAAAAAATATTTTTTCATTAATTTGTTTGTAATTGACTTTTGGTTTGATTTTGTGTTTAATTATTTGTTTTAAATATGATTTCAAACGAAGAAATGAATGTTTTAATCAATAAAATCAAATCAAAAGAAAATATTTTGAAAAAATTAGTGAAAATTAATAACAATTTAATTGAAAGACAAAAAAGTTTGAAAAATGTGTTTAATTTTGAAATCAATTCAAACAATGATTTGATTAATAATAATAACAATAATTTAGAAGATTTTGAAAACAATTTCAAAACTTTGAAGATATCAATTGAAGACATGGATGACCACAGAAATGGATCCAAAGAATGTGAAGACAAAGACAGCTCTGAAGGTGTGAATGAAAGTGAAGAAAGAGTCGAAACTTCTTCACAATTGGATCAAAACGAAGACAAATGTATTGATGATCACAGCAATGGATCCAAAGAGTGTGAAGACATTGACAGCTCTGAAGGTGTGAATCAAAGTGAAGAATGTGTTGAAAACTGTTCACAATTGGATCAAAACAAAGACATTCAGACAAATGACAAACCATTTGAATGTAATGTCTGTCACAAAAAGTTTAAACTCAATAATTATCTCAAAAAACATCAATCAATCCATTCTTCAGACAAACCTTATGCCTGTTTTTGGCCAAAATGTCGTTTCATGACAAAAACTAAAGATATTCTCAAAAAACATCAAATGATTCATAAAAATGAATACAAATATAAATGCAATGAATGTCTGAAAGAGTTTAAAAAAAGAGATAATTTGAAAAGACATGAATTTATTCATAAAAATGTTTGTGATTATAAAGGGTGTGGAAAGGGATTTAATACCAAATCAGAATTAATTGGCCATAAAAAATATGTTCATTTAAAGGATAAAAGATTTGAATGTGATTATAATAATTGCGATAAAAAGTTCCTCAAAAACAGTGATCTCCAGAGACATAAACGCATTCATTCGGGAGAAAAGCCATTCGTTTGTACACAAAACGATTGCAACAAAAGATTTACACAAAAATCACAACTCAATTATCACATGAAAAGACATTTGAAAATAAAATCATTTAAATGTGCTTACAATGAATGCGATCAAAGTTTTGTCACATTATTTGAATTGAATTTACATAAAAATATTCATTTCAAAGAAAACACATTCAAATGCATTGAAAGTAATTGCGATAAAACTTATCTGTCTTTAAGTGGTTTGAAATATCATATGAAATGTCATCGAATGGCAGAGAAAATAAATTAAAATTTCTAAACAAAGAGCAGAATCTACCGGTGCTTAAACAGCAAAATCATACTAAAATTAATAATTATATTTTTTATTCATTTTCTAATTCATAAAAACCCCTTATCTTAACCTTTGTGTCAATTATTATATTGTTTTCAATTTGTTTTAATCTCTTAATGAATATATGAATGCATTCATAATATAAATGACATTTCATTTCACTTTTAATTTAACTTTTTTTTAAATAAATATTTTTTTTCAATATATTTGTTGTCATTATTTGAAATAATTTATTTAAAGTCAAACAAAAAAATTATAATTTAATACATTTGTCAATAAAGTAATGAATGTTTGAATGAAAATGAATTTGAAATTTATTTGAAATTATTTACAAAAAAAAATCATTGATTTGACAGATATTTAGTCAACGATTGCATAGAAAAAGTGAAAAACAATGTCTTAAGAACAGATGAATCACTTGAATACAGAAATGATTAATTGTTTGCAAATATCTTCGTTCATGTCTTCAAACTCTTGTGTTTTGCAAATCATTTTCCAATTGCTTTTCGCGAACTCAACGCAAGAGTTCTTCAGATCAGTTATGTTGTCATTGATTGCCGTTTTATAGAGAGTGCAAAAGTTATGCAAATCAATGACATTGTCGTTGAGTTGAGGACAACGACTTTTAAGGACGGGCTCGGAGTAAATGTCCGCCAATTGAGACAATTGTCTACAATTCTGGTCATTGATCTCAGGTGTCATTCCGTAAAGCCATTGAATGAATGCATAAAACGCTTCATAAGAATAGCCATTGATTTGTATTTCATGTGATTTTTGTTCACTTAAGAGTTGTTCACATTTTTGCCAAAACTTATAATTTCTTATTTTAAGAATCATTTTGTGGCAATGAATGACCTTTTCGTTGATAATGAACTTCAAGTCATAATCATTTTGGTTATCAAAGACTTCGATCAAATGTTTTTGAAATACTTTCTGAGGAATAGAATGGCAATTGTTGTCCACAACTGAAGATCCAGTGATTTGTTGTCCATTTGAATGATTCAAATCTAAATCTAAAGCAAAAATTGCTATAAATTTGTAAAAGTTTTTTGAGTTTTGTTTTCATTACTTTTAATACAAATATTTCGATCAAACGTTTGATTGTTGTCTCCGAAGACGACTGTCCTATAGGTGGACATAACCCTTGAGAATCGGGGGTATAAATCAAGTAACGTATATCGAAATCGTCTCACGAATATCGATATGTCCAAAGGGGTTGTGATCTTCTCGAAGCCTAACGAATGGTAACCCCAATTGAAGTACTGGTCGTCTTCTGAGACAGCGATAGACATATCAAAGTAATAGACGCTAAGAATGTCTTTGAATTTCAGGTCCTCTTTGATTCTGATGGGCGTGTATTGTGTCTCAAAACAGCCGTTCCCTATCTGTCCTCTTTCGTTGAGACCGAATGAGTAGAGAAAGCCTTCGGTTGTGAGAACTAATGTATGGTTTGGACCACAAACGGCTTTTTTGATGACATGCCTGAAGTTTGGGATCACTTGTGGCACCGGATTATAAGCTCGGGGTTCGTGTGCTTTGAGATCAACATCTTTATGTCGACCCAATTGACCGAAATCATTGAAACCCCACAAATATAGCCGTCCTTTCGATGTCAGACCTATTGAATGACATTTACCACAAGAGATCGAAACAAAGTCCCGTTTGAGGATAATTTCAATTGGAGTCCATTTCCAGTGAGTCGTTCCGTCGCCTAACTGTCCAAACGTATTGCAACCCCAGGCATATACCCGGCCCTCGCGGGTCAGCGCCAGAGTATGTCTATTACCACAACTCATGTCCACCACATCTTTCGGCACATCTTTGATCAGCTTCGGTGTAATTGACGACTCGACAGACCCTATGCCTAACTGTCCGAAGTCATTACCACCCCATCCATAGCACAGGCCATCTCTGGTCACTCCAATCACGTGACTAAAACCATAGTAAATGTTCGCCAACTCTTTGCCACTCAGTGTCTCATTAAGTCTCGGCTCCGGTATGTCTTCGTCCCAAATGCCTAAACCCAAACACCCGTACCGGTTGTGTCCAAAGACATAGACATTGTCTTCTTTGGTCACAAAGATAACAGAGTTTCCATTAGTGCCGAAAACACTTAACAACTTTAAAGACTTCTTGAGCTTCGAGTCATTTGTTATTGGTTTCAATATCTTAAAAGTTTTTATTTCAATCAAACCATCGATGGATTCAATCATATTGTCCTCAAATGAGAGATCAATTCAATTGAAGATAACTTTCATAAACTATTGACCAAAACATGTGTTAATGAAAAGTCTTTTCAAAGAAGACATGAAATGAAATCTGTGTTAAAATTCAACGCTTTTTTCGATAGAAATAAATATATTTAAATACAATTAAAACATAATTTTATTTAATAATAATTTAGTCATAAATGAGCAATTAGTAGAAAAAGGGGCAAAATATTTATTTTTTAATGGATTACACCCTTATTGCAGACAACAGTAATTTAGTAATAGTTTACATATATTATCCAATTGCAAACACACCCTTTCATACCCTTCCACACCCTGATCACTGCAATCTGTAATGGTTTTTGTGAACAACTCTGAGATATTCAAATATTATATGATATATTAAAATACAGGGGCTCTAAGGGGCATGAAATGACATTTTCTCATCTAATATCACAAAAAATTAACTTTGAATTTGTTTTCGGTTTTTCTAAATACAAAAACTCATTGCATTTGAGCTAAAGTTATGTCTTTTGAATGTCTTTTCGTTCAGACATTAATCTCTGGACAGCATTCCATAGCTCTTCGATAGCTCTGTCGATGTCATCTTTAGTGGTGTCCCTACCGGTGCTCAAACGTATAGTTCTTTGTGCAGACTTGTAGTCAACACCCGATGCTATCAACACTTGTGAAGGCATTCCTGACTATAAAAGGCATTCAATTGTCAGACAAAACAACATTGAAATGAATTTTTGCAAACCTTAGAGCTCTTTGAATGACAGGCAGCCCCTAAGGAGGCCCTGATGTTTGGCGTGAGCGCAAGGATCTCATGTCCGATGAGGTGCTCGTCATGAAAGGCAAGGCTTGTTGTGTTCGGCAAACGACCGAATGGACAAAATTCACAATTAATTGACACCAAATCCGAGAATTTGTTCTTCAATTGAGTCTCAAAATAAGTCTGTATTTCACTGAAGTGTTCGTTATATTCTGTGATGTTTTTCACCACTAATTCCGACGCCTTTTCATATGTGAGACAAAAGACAAGTTTATGTAAAACTCTTCACTAAACTAACTGTCCATACGCTTGCGATCCCGACAATCATAGGGAGGTTCGGTGTGCCCGGCCTTAGACCAGCCTCTTGTCCTCCGCCGAAGAATAAGGGCACAAGTGGTGCACCGGCTCTTCTATAAAGTGCTCCGATTCTGGGCCCATAAAACTGGATATAAAATAAAATGTTTTGTGAATTCAATTCTTGAAACTCTTTGGCAAACCTTATGTCCGACAAGAGTGAGATAATCGACTTTAAGCGCCTGTACGTCGACCACAATCTTGCCGATAGCCTGAGCGCCGTCACAATGGAACAACACTTCCGGCAAACCATTGGCCACTCTTTTGGCGTTAGTCTTCGCCAACTCGAGACCAATCTCTCGCACCGGTTGAACAACTCCTGTCTCGTTGTTGGCCATCATTACAGTTATGAGACACGTCTCAGGCCTTATGGCCGACACGATGTCATCAGCGCTGACACAACCGGTCTGTTTGGACACAGAGACAAACGTCACGTCAATCGACGTCTTCGCCAACAAAATACAGTTGTCTTCGTTTGACAACCGCTTCAGTGGTTCCCGAATAGAGTCGTGTTCTATGTTTGTGGTGATTATGTGTGGCTTTCGGTCAGCCATCGATGCGCTCAAGAAGTGCTCTATCGATGACATTATTATCCAATTGTTTGCCTGAAAAAAAGTGATCACAAAATAAGTATAATTTCAAAGACAAAGACAACCATTACTTCAGTTCCGCCAGAAGTGAAGATAATTTCGTGGCCATCGATGGCATTAATCATACGAGCGATGGATTGTCTCGAGTTTTGGATCAAATCATTTGCTTCAATACCTTCGACATAATTAGATGAAGGGTTGGCCCAAAAGTGGACCAAACAGTTGTTTATCGATTGGATCACTTCTTCGGCCAAAGGAGTGGTCGCGTTATTATCCAAATATATCATTATTTTGTGGACAAAAAAAAAGTTTTATTTTAAGAGCTTTTGATAAAAAGATAACATTTTAACAAATGGTTAACAAATGAAATACAATTATCATAACATTTATAGCAATTGTTTTGAAAACAAAAACTTTTAAAACAAATGAAAACACAACAAAAAAACATATGTTTTGTGAAAACAAATAACGTTTTGTGCTTTGAAAGCAAATTAGAATTTACAGAATATTCTCATAAAATATAATTTACAGAATATTCTTATAAAATATAATTTACAGAATATTCTCATAAATTATTTATAAGAAAATATGATTGAAATCTAATTATAAAATATTTTAAACTCATGTTTTGTTTTCTAAATATTAGACAATTATATCAAAAACACAAAAAACAAAAGT
The DNA here is from genome assembly GCA_034700825.1 of Quadroppia sp. Gr-Ori-00064. Taxonomy (NCBI): domain Eukaryota; kingdom Metazoa; phylum Arthropoda; class Arachnida; order Sarcoptiformes; family Quadroppiidae; genus Quadroppia; species Quadroppia sp. Gr-Ori-00064. Next base: position 8,518 of record JAQIXR010000212.1, on the reverse strand, counting down.
GTTTATCAATTACTGAACAATAAGTTTAACATTCATTCAGATTATATGTTAAGATTGTATTGAAATGCATTGAAAAACAGTATTAAAGTTCACTTTTAGTTTCAATTGTTTTTCGGCTTAAAATATTTGAATGATTTGACTCAAAGGGGTGTTTAGTGTTCACAATGAAAGCTGATTTTAAAGCTATATTCCCTTAAAATTGTTCGAAGAATAAAATGTTAAAATTTGTTGTTTTTTATTCATTTTTGACATTAATATTCAGTGAGAAAAAAATTGTTTCAATTATTACAAAAGAATATATTTAATATAATTATGTATTTTCAGGTCAAACGGCTCCACCCGTTCCTGATATATTAGCCATAAAGAATGATCAAGGTCAATCTATTGCCGGCTACAAAATACTCTGGGAAATAGATCTTTATAACAATGGAAATGTATGTGTATTTAGGAATGCAATGTTTGGTCTGAAAAAATGAATGTGAATTTCAGGGCAAAACTGTGTCCTTAACTGAATACTATGACCTCGGGAGTGGAAGGGGTCGTATGGAGTATATGAGTAACAGAAGTCTATTTAACGTCACATTCATTTATTACGGGAACTCAAGCGGAGAGACGTTTTCGGTGATGAGAGGATTCTGTAATCGGAGTGACATCAGTCAAAGGCCGAAGTTCTTGAGCGACGTTATCGATGACTACCAGTCACTGGGATTCACGATCAAGAGACAGATATTAGGCCCGTCCGCTTACCTCAGGGTCATCACAAACCCTAGCAATAAAATTGTTTGTTATTTGAGAATAAAATCTATAAACAATTCTTTGGATCAAATTGTTTCCAATACTTATATTTCATAGATATTTGACCAAAAAATGGTTGCTTTCGATAAGAGATACTTCAATGCAAATAAATGGAACGGAACGTATGGTACCAACCACTGGATCTCATGGCTCTTCACCGGTATATTCTGTTTATAAGTTCTTACTTTGAATGTATGTCACAACAGATCCGGTCTTAAGTCCAAATCCTTGCCAAACTTTGCAATTCCTATCTCTGTGACCACTGGTTATACCGTCGAAGAAGGCGTTAATATGATTGTCAATGACTACGAAATCGCACAATTCATACCATATTTTGAAGGAACGGCTGATTACTATGATTTCACTCATTTGATGAATGTATGAATGAATGAATGAATTGTTATTTGATTTCAATTGTATTTTATTTTCTTATTTCAGGTTCCGTTAGGTTATGGCTGTCCGCGAGACCCTAAAGCCATCTCAACAGCCCCGCCCCCGCCCAACATAGACGACAGTTTCAGCTATGATATGAAGCTGGAAGTAGTCATGAATCCGACGTTCAAATTGGTGGACAAGAATTGGGTTCTGTCTAATATGGCTGACAGCGGAAGAATCACATTTGATTCGGTGTCCAATTTGTTTGCATTCAGTTACCAAGGATTCAATATATCGTCGAAGATCTTGAATCCCATTGAGGGTCAGAAACGTCAAGAATATTAAAGAATTTATTTTATTTCTTATATTTCTGTTCAGACATTACAATGAAAACTCCGACGAGAACTGTATGGGATGTGAGGGCCGGTATCGTCTACGTTGTCGATGACACGAATGGCGGATGTGTTATAAAACAGAAACAGAACAACGATTTCTTGGTATCAATTGGTCTCAAATTGAGTAACAAATTGTATAGAATAGCCATTGCTGTCAACCAACTCATACACAGCCAGGGCTTCACATATATGGGAGAAGTGAGTGAAATGAATGTCCAAACTCTGTATTCAATTGTTGTCTGTATTCCATAGACTATAGAAAGGGGTATTCCGTGTGTGGTATTTGAAAAAATGGTTCATTTACACCTGTATTTGGACAATACGGTCGTTCCCAGAGATGTCATAATAACCCATTATTTCGTTAAGGTTTGCATATTTGATGTGAAAAATGTGAACACACTTTGAAACTAACAAAACTCTTATCCATGGAAAGGATGATTATTCCAATGATTTTATCGACAACAATATGTTCGTCAAAATAGGTCTAACTATTAGGGAATCGGTGTATCAGTCAATCGATGGCCCGATAGCTATTGTAATGAATTGATTCAGTTTTAAGTCATGTATTCAAATGATTGTCATTTTCTTTCGATAGGACTATAAGGCAGTGATAAATGTAAACGAATTCACAGTAAAAGTGCCTATAATTGACGTCTGGTCTCATATTAAGCAAAATGTCTTCAATATTAAGAACTGTTATCTCTCTAAAGAACAGTCAAAATGGTTTCAAATCGGATTTCCGCGTAATATTTGCTATAATTTCTGATGATTTTAATGAAAAAATTTATGGTTTTGTGATTTCAGTTTCGCCACAAAAGTTTCAATTGCTGTCAAACGACGCAAACACTGTCGACAAACAGATCCTGAGCTATCTGTTCACCGACGCAGACCTTCTCATACCTCCGACACGAATACCAAAGTCGTTGATCGGATGGAAAAACAATACCATATATTTCAATGGCTTACTCATAGAAAGGGCTCCTTTCGCTGGTAATGGAATCACCTTGCTCATTGATATTCTTGTTTTCTAAACAACATTTAACATTTGCAGTCGATTTCACACTTCAGTCCAACCAAAACAATAGACTAAAGAGTGTCTCAAAAGAGTTTTTGGTTGAAAGTCCCAACACTTGCTATCAAAGATGTCTGGATTTGGACACGAATTGTAATTATTTTTCAATTTGTGACGACTTTATGTGTCTTTTGGGCGACCCTTCACTAAGTGTGAACACAAACCCAGATATGATTTCATCAAATGCTTGTAAAACATACAAAAGTTTGTGTTTTTGAATAATTGTTTGTCAAAAGATTGTAATAATTTTTGTGATTTATTTTCTCTCAAGAAATGCAAAAAACGTACAAAACATATACAATGAACTATTTGTTGACGAAATTGCAGAATAAGGTCGAAAATGCAGATAAAGACAAGACTCTCAACCCCTTTGAGTTTGCGTTATACATAAGGAATGAGACAGGTGATTTTCAGGTGCGTAGGGGACTGTCATTCAATGAGATCTCAATTCAATTCAATTCATAAAATTTCAAAAACATTATAAACTATAACAAAGTCTTTCAAATGGCTCAGAATTTCTCCATAAGAGGCGTTCAATTCAAGAGTGGATTCACTTTAGGCCAAACAAACACTATTGACGGACAACCGATGTGTGAGTTTTTAGTGAATAGTTTTTTAACCAAAAAAACAAACAAAATTGAAATCACTTTAGATATAATCAAAGCGAAAGTCATTTAATTCATTAACATTGAAAGCAATGGAATGAATGAATTGAATGAAACAATTTTGTGAATGTTTTCGTCAAATGTGAATATAAATAAAAAGTTTTTTTTTATGTTTTAACTAAAAAACAAAAGAAAAACTTTGAATGAGATTTGAATTTTTGAATTTTTTCAGTAAACAATAATCGATATCAACTGAAATCTGTCACTCATTTCATACAGTCATCAAAAGATGAGATAATGACTTCAGTGACGGCCGACTCGTATCTCAAGTGCCAACAAAAATGCGATGACTTTTACAATAATAGCTGTCATTCATTCAGCTTTTGTAAGGCAAACAAAGAGTGCATATTATCTTCATTTCATGGCGAAGACATCTCTGACCTCACAAACATCAAGCACTGGGAACAAAAAGCTGACTGCGCTCTACTATACAGTGAGAGCTGACAAAATAATATCGATATAAAAAATTCCCTAAAAATTATCATTTAATTGAATTTCATAACGACTTAAAGAGAGTTCAGAAATTCATTTCTGAATAACATTAAGGAATTGATAAAAAAAATATTATTTTTTTATATAAAAATTTTTCTTAAATTTTTTTTATAAGAAATTTTTTTCAATTCAATAGAAAATGAATTTGTTTTTTGATATTTTTCAGGAACTTATGTCTCCGAATACAGCCGTTTCGCAGATAAATACATGACTACAAGAACTGCTGAAACACAGATAATGGCCGGTAATGTAGAGGAATGTGCTTTCAGTTGTTCTCATAGTAATGAATACAAATGCAAATCATTTGACTTTTGCTCAACGATTGGAAACACTTTGAATGACAACTGTTTTCTCCATAAGAGCCATAACATCGACAATAAGATCACTGAAAAGATTGCAAATTTGAATCTCGATTCAAATACCGTCCGATGCGGTCATTACTCGCGTAACTTTGCCCCTGATTTCAGTGTCAGTCCTAATATGAACTATAAGTTTGTCGAACATCGGATCAAAGTTATAGGTAATTATGGTTTGAAAAATTCATTCAAATTATAATTGAATTTAAAAATCAATTCAAAAAACAAATGACAAAAATCTTTACCACAATAGATGTGACGGTCGAACAGTGCGCCCAACAGTGTGTCCAGAGTCAGTCAGGCCAACAATGTCTGAGTTTCTCATTCTGTGAGCACCAGTATATGGACAGCGATAGTCCGCGGCCTGTCTGCTGGTTATCCCCATATAATGATCAACAAAATACCGTCTATTATATGGAAGACCAAAACTGTCAGATCTTTTACAACTCATCACTGGATTTGAAATTAACAAAAGCCGATAAGACGTCCGTTTCGTCCACTGATTCGCCGACAGTTCGCCGAAGAAGTGATACCAGTGTTGCCACTGGAAAGCGCTATAGTAAATCTGCCGGCGCCGGACTCGGAATGTTTATGCTACTTATGGGCGGCTTTTTAACAGTGATTGCGATCATTGTCTATAATAAACGCAAAGCCGCTCAAAGATAGGCATTGATTGTGAAATAATATATTTATTATTGAATATTAAATGTAAAATATAGTGAACCTGAGCTCAAGCCATGGCATCGGCTATAAATCGGAATCAAAAATGTTTAACAATTTTCATTTCAAATTAATTTCGAGTTATTTTTAGTTTATTTTGTTTTTATATTTTTTTATAATTGTTTTATTTTTTTTCTTTAAATAGAAATAAATGAATAAAAACTAAAATTCTTTATTGTTTTAAATATTTTTTAAAACATTTAAAATCAAATGAATTCCTATTGAAATGCATTGAAAGCATCGCTTAATTGATTGGTTTTTGGTTCCGATTGATAGCCGTTTGCCATCACTTGAGCCTATGTTTAAAAATTAATTTTTTTGTTTGTAATAAAAAACAAAATAATTAATTAATATTACGAAAACTTTTGTCATTTTGTTGAATGAAAACTATATTTAAAAACAAAATGTTTAAAAATATTTTTGATATTAATTTTTTAAAAACAATATTTTTTTGTTTGAAATTTTTATTATTGTATTTAAAGGAATAATTGATTGAATTTTCATTGAATTTTGTCATTGTTTTAATTGATAACATTTATTGTGGGTTTCATTTGCTACACAAAAACGCTAAAGAATTTGAATGAAAAATAATTAAAAAAAACTTTTGACATTCAAAACAATAGGAAAACAATTTTAAAGTGAATTAATTTTTTTGTTATTTTAAAACTGCACTGAATTTACCGTAACATTGATTTCGTTGAAAATGAAATACACAATCAATTACAAAAAACTCAATAGAATTTTGTTACACAATGGGATTTATATATACCTGTGCTCTGGAATAAACATTTCAATGTTTAATATTCCTATTATAAGAATATTAGCATTTTTTATGCAAACTATCAAAACGTAATTGAATTACAGAACAGTATTTGAGTTCATAAACAAGTTTCAAATATAAGGCGATTATTAAAAATTATTTTTCGTCTGTATTTTTAATGATGAACTAAACAAAGAGTGTATAAAAACTAATAAAAAACTCATTATTTTTATATCAATAATTGATTGAATGAACTGATAATGAAAATAACATAACATAAACAATATTTTTTGCTCAAAAATCTCAACAAAACTGAATTAAGACTTGTTTTAGTTGTTTGAAAACTGTTGTGAAGGTCTTAGTCAATGGTTTTGTCAAATTAGAGAATGTTTTGAAAAATATTTTATTTTTTTTAAATAATTCATTAATAGCTATAAAACTTTTTTTTTCGTTATAGTCATCAATAATGACAATCAGAGCCAATAAAACGAACACATGTTTCACATTATGTCAAAAGTTTTTATAGTATTGAAGTTTTTTCCATTGAAAACATCATTCAATTTGTCGATAATTATAGATATTTGTGGCACAGGTATTATAAGCACAGGGATAGGCACCTGTAGTATACATGTATTGAAAATATTCCTCTTTTTTATGCTAGTATTGGATCAAAATTCCTTAAAAATAACATCAAATGATTGAAAAATATTTAATAAAAATAATTAGTTTAATAACATTTGTGTTGAAAAAGTCATAAAAAATATTTTCATTTTTATTAATTATTATTATATTTTTGAATTTAAATATTTCTCAGAAATTTTATTAACAAAACAAGTGATTTCAATAACAAATTTACAAAAAAACTTTTATCTAAATATAGATTTATTTACAAATTATTATTTAATTTTTATGTAAAAATATCAATGAAAATATCATTTCAAATAATTGAGATTAAATCATAAGTTGAATAAAACACAAATTATTATAAAATAAAACAATAAACAAATGAAATTCAAAGCTATATTTTTTGACGATTTTATCTCATATTAAAATATCATTAATTTTTTTCTATAATAATCATAACTAGTATTGAAAATCGAAAAACACTTTCAATCACTTTGTGGTCAAATCTATTAAAAAAGGGATTTTTGAAAATTTTTTTTCATAAATCAAAGCCCAATTCAAGGGTGAAATAATAATTAAATAAAATATCCCTATATTTAAAAAGTCATCGAAAAAGTAAATGAATGAATAAATTTTATTTTATGATTGTGTCGTGAATTGAAACACAGTTTATTGTGATTAAAAAATACGGTATAAATAATAATATATTAGATTTGGATTTATATGAGAAAAAAGATCATTAATAGACTTTCAATACTTTTAGTGCAAAACAAAAAATCAAAAATAATATCAAAAATACAAAAAAACAGTTCAAATGAAAAGTTCTCTATTTTTAGAGTTGATATCATTTCATGATTTTTGAAATAACTTTCACTTCAGTCAAAATACTAATTAAAATTCAAAAAGAAATTAATATCATTTTAATTGAGTTTTAATTGATTTTATAATTAAAAATACATTAAATGTAGTGATAATTGTCTGTCACTGAGAGAGGCGTCCTTTCCTTTGCTATCGTTCCTCTGACCGATTTATTTGGGAATGTCTTATGATTTGAAGCAAAAATAAAATAAAATAATAAGAGATTATTATTGAATAACTTCTTTGTTAATAATTTAGATCCCGGGGCTAAAAAAAGGACAGGCTATGTAACGTATAACAGGTCGTATGAGACGGTCAAACATCTTATGTCTGTTTGTATAATAAGTATCCCTAAGCATTGTGAAGGGGAATCACCCGTCCATTGGAAAGGCTTATTCTATAATATTTTTTATAACAAATACAGATACTGTGCCGAAAGGAAAGGGATGAGAGAGAATAGAGGGCACGTTATTGTGTAATAAAGTCATAGATAATGACTATTATTGAACATTCATTTATTCACTGTTTCGATACCAATGACTTGTGATGGATATGACCGGCCCCTCAGCGGCCCCTAACCGGCCTCAGCCATACCCAACAGGTCTTTTGACCTCTAAATCACCTGTCGTTCAAAGTTATCAATCAATCGTCTCATTGTTTTAGCTCTCAGTCAATCATTGGTTGACTTTCAGGGGTATTGATAGCAAAAAATCATCTCATTTTCAACGAAACTCTAAAAGAGGGGTCACTTTCTGTTGGGATTATCGATGGCTTTAAAAATGCCTTTTTCATTGAGAAGGGCTTATAATAAATCACTTGAAGACTGCATTGAAAAGAAAATCACAACAAAAATGATAATAAAGACAAAATAATTTGTTTCTTCAATACTATTATTATCTTAATTGTCATCAAATAGTCAAATGTGTGGCAAATAATGGCTGTGAAGAACAGTTGCTCTAATGATTAGATTCTAATCCATTGATAAAAGGATTAAAAATATATAATATTTTTATTTCAAATGAATAAACAAAATATACTAAAAATTTTCAACGAAGAAAAAAAACTAATTAATTGTTTTCGGACACGAAGTGAATATTAAACGCAAACTCATTAAGAAATTCATATAATATTAGACAAAAGTATTCATTATCTCAAAGGGATCTATAGATAGGTTATCTGAGCTGATGGTCGCGCTGTGTGTGTTCAAGTGTTCAAGGGCATTTCAAATTGGAGAATTTTCTCGTAATAATGCTTTTTTTTGACTATAGAAAACATTTAACAACAAAATCAGGGGAATATATGCAGACTACCCCTTAAGGGTTATGTGCGATAGTAGTGAAGGGAGAAGAATAACCATTTGATACATAATTAATGCGCTAATCAATACACACATTTGATAACTCATA